>PISX010027631.1:0-22682 GCA_004024625.1 Mellivora capensis | reverse complement strand
CCCTTTCTCCACATCCTCTCCAACACACTTTGTTTCCTGTCTTGCTAATTTTGGCCATTCTAACTGGTGTGAGGTGGTATCTCAATGTGGTTTTAATTTGAATCTCCCTGATGGCTAGTGATGATGAACATTTTTTCATGTGTCTGATAGCCATTTGTATGTCTTCATTGGAGAAGTGTCTTTTCATGTCTTCTGCCCATTTTTTGACATGATTATCTGTTTTGCATGTGTTGAGTTTGAGAAGTTCTTTATAGATCCTAGATATCAACCTTTTGTCTGTACTGTCATTTGCAAATATCTTCTCCCATTCCATGGGTTGCCTCTTTGTTTTGTTGACTGTGTCCTTTGCTGTGCAGAAGCTTTTGATCTTGATGAAGTCCCAAAAGTTCATTTTTGCTTTTGTTTCCTTTGCCTTTGTAGACATATCTTGAAAGAAGTTGCTGTGGCTGATATTGAAGAGGTTACTGCCTAATGTTCTCCTCTAGGGTTCTGATGGATTCCTGTCTCACGTTGAGGTCCTTTATCCATTTCGAGTTTATTTTTGTGTATGGTGTAAGAGAATGGTCGAGTTTCATTCTTCTGCATATAGCTGTCCAATTTTCCCAGCACCATTTATTGAAGAGACTGTCTTTTTTCCACTGGATTTTTTTCCCTGCTTTTCAAAGATTATTTGACGATAGAGTTGAGGGTCCATATCTGGGCTCTCTACTCTGTTCCACTGGTCTGTGTGTCTATTTTTGTGCTGTCTTGGTGATCACAGCTTTGTAGTAAAGCTTGAAATCAGGTAACGTGATGCTGCCAGTTTTATTTTTGTTTTTCAACATTTCCTTAGCAATTCGGGGTCTCTTCTGATTCCATACAAATTTTAGGATTATTTGCTCCAGCTCTTTGAAAAATACCAGTGGAATTTTGATTGGGATGGCATTAAAAGTATAGATTGCTCTAGGAAGCATAGACATTTTAACAATGTTTATTCTTCTGATCCAAGAGCATGGAATGGTCTTGGATCAGATAGTACATATTTTAGGCTCTCTGGGCAGTAAGTCTCTGCCATGATTATTCATTTCTGCAGTTACACTGTGAAAGTAGTCATAGGTTATATGAAAGCAAATAGGTACAGCTGTGTTCCAATTAAGCTTTCTCTTTTTTAAAAGATTTTATTTGAGAGGAAGAGAGCATGTGTGCATGTGTAAACTGGGGCGGGGTAGGGGGGCAGAAGGAGAAGCAGACTTCCTTCGAGTCGAGCAGGGAACCCAACATGGGGCTTGATCCCAGGACCCTGAGAACATGACCTGAGCCAAAGGAAGATGCTTAACTGACTGAGCCACTCAGGCATCCCCTAATTCAGCTTTTTTTTTTTTCTTTTTAAATACAAAGCAGGCTATTGGCTGGATTTGGCCCGTGGTTGTAGTTTGCCAACTCTTCCTCTGTGACATTTTACAGGATTGTTCTTTAATAACTACAGGGGAATTTCAGATGTATGAATCCAGTACTTGAAGTGTATTGATTCTAGTGTCTACTACCAGAATAGCACCTACTTTATTGGCATGAGAATCTCACCTTTGTTCTTCCCTTGTAAAGGTCACCAAGCTCTACAAGGAACAGGATTTTTCTCCCATCAGTTCCTGGGTCAATTCAGACCATCTCCTCTTCTCTTCTAAGGGTCACCTTGCTGCCCCTTAGCACTCCATTCACCTTGCTGCTGACCATTCTCCCTATGGCTGTTGCCCTATTGGCTTCCATGGGAAAAATGGAGAACATTAACTTCAGTCCTGAGAGCACCCTTGGCTTAAGACTATGTTGAGTGACAGTTATTACTGAAAGTTTAGGAGGAGCCAGAGGAAATGGCAACAGAGAAATATTCCCAGAAAACAAACGAATTGCAAAGGCCATTCCTCATAGGGGCTGTGTTGGCACATCTCTGTACTTCTCGTTTGCTTCTAGAATAGACCCCTCTTTTGTCCTTTGTGATATGAATCTATCATATAGAGAAATCCTCGTTTTCCTTTGGAAAACCACGTAGAAGGGGTGTGCTCCCACGGGCTTATCCACTTCCTGCCTGCTGGACCCGCTGCCCAGAACACAGGCTAGGGCCTGTGTTATGCATACCTGGGCACATGCATGGCTCCTTTTTCCCACCATCAGCACCTAACCAGTCACTAGGTTCTCTTGATTCTCGCTCAGGAATATCTCTGGGGTCTGCTGTCTCTTTTCAGTTCTCCAGGGCTTTCTTGCAACACTGTTTCCTCCTCTCAGTCTCACTGCCCAGATTCTTTCATGATGCTGGTCTTCCATCACTCCACAACCTGGGTCCTAGTTCTTAGAAGCAAGGCATAGTTCTTTAAGTCACATCCTTGTGCGAGATACTATTTATAGCTCTTTATAGGCTAAAATAGAAATTCCTTAACTTCACTCAAGGCTTTTCTAAAATTAGTTCCATCCTTCCTTCCTTTTATCTCCCACCAATAACTAAAATGGTGGGAGATAAAAAAACTCCCCTGGACGGGGAGCTCTCTTCTCTACCTCATGCCTTTGAAAACACTGTTGTTATGCTGGAAACAAGGATTTCTTTTCTTCCTCAGTACAACTAAAGCGTGACATATGCTGTTTGGTGAGCGTGGGCTTAGAAAGGATGGTGGTGTTGGGGGAGGTGTTCATGCCATCCCTTCCAAACACCACTGTAAACACCCCAACACACATACCAGACTGCATACACATACCAGACTGGCCTAGAATATGTTGACAATACCATGTGATAATTAGGGAAAATGTCCTATATATGTGATTTCTACCGATCGACTATTAACAATCCTCACCTTCATGAGATGATTCCTTAACTCTATTTTAACGACCTAGAAACTGTTGCATATCAGGAAAATATTTTCTGGTTATGCAGTCTGTGAAGCTGGTCCCAATGTTGTGGCTGTGTTGGCCTGGCGGTTTCCCCTTCTTCTTTTCCCTCTTACCTCGCTCCTTCCTCCCTGTATCCCATCACTTACCGGTTTCTCCCAGAGGCACAGCATTGTTACATGAGGTTGTGGAGACTTCTGAAAGAGGTGTCCTGAATCAAAGATTGATACACTGTGCCTGAGGCACTCATATGCACAAAGGTAATGGAAGAATGAAAAAAGCTGCGATATATGTGACAGAATAAGGCTTCTAGAGTTTCAGGAGGCAATACTTCTGAGGAGGGATCATGGAAGATGTCAGTTTGAAGCAGGGGCCTAGAGAACAACTACTGTCCTGTCAGCGGAGAGGAAAGAAGAAGGGTCGCCACTCTGGGGCAGGTGCATTACAGGGAAAGTGGGTCAGTAACTTGGGGTATATTGGGGAGACCAGTGAAGTCCTATATGGACACAGATGTAAGTCTGAATCCCTTTGAAACTTGCATTCTGAAAAGTAGACCCGTGGCATTGAATTTCTCTGTACATCAACAGATCAAGAGAGATTGGTTTTCTTTTAAAATTGTAGCTCATTCCTTGATTCAGAAGTAATGAACACAGTTTTTTCTTTTGTGCTAATTTGTTCATTAGGCCATTTGAGTGAGTGCTGGTCTTCCATCCAGTGCCAGGCTCTGTCCACGGAATATCATGCATTGCAGTTAAGTATTAATGAATTGTATGAGTGACTGTAAGTCAGATCTCAAAGCCTGTATTTTATTCTCTTTTCAGCTTTTGATAGCCTTCTCAATGGCTTTTCCAGTCCATTATGGAGCTTACCACTAAACTGACGAAGAATAGAGAAAGGAAACGTCAAAACTTGGTTTTACTATGTTAGTCCTGCTTACTAATTTTATATGTGAACTTGTCTAACATTTAATTTTTTTTAAAGATTTTATTTTTTTATTTGACAGATCACAAGCAGGTCAGAGAGGCAGGCTTCCCTCCTGGAGAGGGGAAGCAGGCCCCCTGCTGAGCAGAGAGCCCGATGTGGGGCTTGATCCCAGGACTCTGGGATCATGACCTGAGCTGAAGGCAGAAGCTTTAACCCACTGAGCCACCCAGGTGCCCCTAACATTTATTTTAACCATTCAGGATAATAGTTGCTATAGTGTCACAACAGAGAACAAAAATGAACTGGCCTCTTGACTCTCCCCAGAGTTTTGTACGAGGCACACAGTCCTCTCTTCACTGAACTGTATTAGATCACTCCTTATACATATCCTAGCGATATTCAGAATAACTGCCCAGTTTTCCTTATCCAGGGACGGTGCAGTTTTCCATGTGTTCAGACACAATCTCAAAGTCATTGTCAAATATCCGACTGGCTATATACTGCTCAGAATGATCCAAGCACATTTCTTCAATTAAAAGAAAAAGGCAAAATAATGATCTGGAAGTAATCATGTGTTCTAGCAAATAGTATGTGAGGGAGATTGCAATGGGATATTTCAATTATTATCTTTTGCTGAGGAGGTTTGATCCGAGGTTAATCATCCTCTGTTTAGCTCCGTCCTTCCATGTGACTAAGTGCTTGCCTGGTGCCTGGAGAGTCTGGGGACAGACAAGACTGGGTTGACTGACTGCAGTTTTTTTTTTGCTACTTTTTTTTTTCCATTTATTTATGGAATGGCACCTGGCACTTTAAATGGCATCTTTTAATCAGTGACTCAAAGTGCTTTTCAAATAGCTTCATTATTCTTATTTTATAGAGAGAGGGGGAGAGAGAGTTCAGTGACTTGGCCAAGGTCATAGAAGTGGCAGAAGAGCTGGAAACAGCCCTGAGAACACCCTGACTCCCCACACAACCTCAGATCATTTGTATTTGATGCGATGGCCATGAGTCACAGGACTGGTTTGCTGCTGATTAGCCATGTGAAGTAGAGCAGTATACTGGTACTGTGTGGTTCTGTTTTCTTATTTTGAAAACCAGCTGGGAACCAGGATTTCTCTTGTATTCATGGTAGCAGTACATTTTTCTTCTTTTAAAATACTTATTTATTTTAGCAGGGGGGCGGGGAGAGCCAGAGGGAGAGAATCTCAAGCAGACACCCTGCTGAACATGGAACCCAACTGAGCCAATTCCATGTCCCATGAGATCATGACCTTAGCTGAAACCAAGAGTTGGATGCCTAACCATTTGAACCATGCAGGTGTCCTAGTAGCAATAAATTTATGTGTCATGGCCTCAGAAATGTCAAACTCCTCACTTTTGAAATAATGGTTATTTGGGGAGAACTCAATGAAAGTTACCTCTATTCTGTTTCTGATAGGGTTTTAATGTAAATGGCAATTTGAATTAAAAAAACTTGTTTTGAGCCTTTGATATCAACTACTTAGCTGCAAGGGAATGTGTTGAGTAAAGTAGTCTTCTAGAAGGTCTAGTTGGTGGCCTATTGACTGTACGGCTGTATCCATTTGGTACATTTTTACCAAATCTTGACTATTCAAAGGCTCTGTGCTAGAAAGTTCTGTAATACAGAAATGAATGAAATGGAACTCTTCCTCACTGGCAATGACAAGCAGTAGCAGAGGACTGGAAATAAACCACTCAGGAGAACCCAAAGGAGGATTAAATAACAGTGAAATAAGGTAAAACTAGAGGGTTGGGCAATGCCCGGGTGAAGATCCTGAAATTTTGGGGTTGACACTTGGGTTTGAACTCTGACTCTACTGTTTCTTTGTGCGATGTATAGCAGCTCATCCAGATTCCCTTAAACCCTTGTTTTGTCATCTTTAAAATAATACCCACTTTATGCAATTAAATGAGATATCAGTGAAGAATTTTATACTAGATATATTCATAAATGCAAGGTATTAAGTCCCAAGGTTGGGGAAAAATCTAGGAAGGATGGCTACTGAATGGAGACTTGAAATCTGAGACATACATTAATATTTAGAAAAGAGGAAAGAAGAAAGAACACATTACAAGAACAAAAAACAATGAGCAGAAACCTAGAGACCTTCAGGAATCTGGAGCGTGGTTGATAAAGTTGACCCTGGGAACAAATAAAGTCAGCTAAGCAGGGGTCAGTGTGGATGGCATTCACCATTGTGCTGAGGAGTTGGCGTTATCTTCTAGTTGAGGAGGCTGCATGAATTTAAAATTATTCGTAGTTCTTTTCAAATATTCTATAATTGTGATCTTTCACTAGCTCAGATTGACCTCTTCTTGACAACAACAACCCTGTGACGTTATAGATGGTGTGACTATAAAGTAGCAAGATTAATCTTCCAGTGGAGCCTGGACTGCACTGACAAGTTGAGAGTTAGATTCAAAGAAATGGTTAGAACCATGTAGATGTTTACTTAATATAAGGTCTCCATTTTGGTAGTTTGTTTCTTGCATTTCCCTAGGCTTGTTAAGACCAATTCACAGTGGGGAATTTGGTCCCCGCCACCCATCTTTGCCCTTTGAAAAGTGAAAAATGACGTAGGTATTTTTAGAGTGCTTTTGGTAAAAATACTTTTGACGGGGTATTCAAACACTTTTTTCATAAAAAATTCCCATTAGGTTAAAAATCCATCTAGGAACTTTCATGCCTGACAGGTGGACACATACAATGGTGCAGCCACTTTGGAAAACAGATCGGTAGTTTCTTAAGATGTTACGCATAGATTTATTTTATGATCCAGCAATTCCACTCCTCACTTCTCTGTGTATCTACCCAAGAGAAATGAAAATGTGTGTCCACACTAAAGGTCTGTGTATGAATGTTCATGGCAACATTACTCATAATAGCCTAAAGAGGGAAACAATTCAAATGTCGGTTCACTGGCACATGGGCACTTAAACACGGTGTATCCATACAAGGGAATATTATTCAACAACTAAGGAGTGAGTACCAACACATGCTACAGTGTGGATGAACCTCAAGAACATTAGGCTAAGTGGGAGAAGATGTGGAAGACCACATGTTGTATGATCTCATGCAAAGGATGTGTCCCAGAGAAGGGGAGTTCCATGAGATGAAAATTAAACACGATGTCTGGGGCCAGGGAGATGAAGGTGACTGCAAATGGTTGATGAGCTTTCTTTTTGGAAGTGGTGATAATATTCTAAAACTAGGTTGTGAGATGGTTGCCCAACTCCTTAGGTTTACTAAAAACCATTGAGTAGTATACTTAAAACGGATAACTGGCATATAAATTTTACTTCAATAAAATGGATAAAAAGCTGACTGGAAGAACTTTTGAGGCATTAAAACCGAGGGCATATGGACAGAGCAGACCATAATTTAATCCTTAAGAGATTAGAAAAGAAAAAGATGGCACTTTTGACTGGGTTTTAAAGAACTCTTTGTGGAAGAAGTAGGTTTCTGAAGTGTATAGGAAAACGTTTGTGTTTCAGTTGAGTGTTGAAAGAGCAATACGATTTATTCAAGATCCTTTAATAATTTGACCTGAACTAAACTCCCTAAACACTGTGTATTTCCTTCAGGGCCCTTGAGTTTTGATGAGGATTCCCCAGTCTTTGTTAAACAAAATTTGACAAGCATCACCTTATCCCAGAATATTTTCCTCTTAGAAATCCCTTCCTCTTAAGAATGGTAGTTTATTTTTTTGTATGTCTCAACAGGCACTTAGCATAGGACATGGCTTAGGGCCCAATAAAAACAGCCTTTGGCTGCTTAACTGAGCAATTGATAGTATGCTGGGGGGTCGACAACAAGCAAGGGCCGCATGATGGGGGTAGTGGGAGGAGCAGCCTGGTGCTTAAGAGAAGGCTGGGTAATTAATTGGGGCTCCATTAGGAGGCCCTTGAGAGCTAGGTGTGGAAGTCTGGCAATTGATCTGGAAGTTGGAGAGCAAAAGAGTGGCTGGTGCAGGGGGGATTTCAAGGGTTATTTTAGTAGGGGAGAGCCTGGCATCAATCAACACAAGATCAGTTTTTTTTCCCTTCACTTATTTAAAGCTCAGTACACCTTTATTGAGCATATGGTGATTGTTTGCCTTCCTTTAACTTCTACTTTCTGGAAATAATTTGATTC
This sequence comes from Mellivora capensis, assembly GCA_004024625.1. Lineage (NCBI taxonomy): Eukaryota > Metazoa > Chordata > Mammalia > Carnivora > Mustelidae > Mellivora > Mellivora capensis. The sequence continues at coordinate 14,752 of PISX010027631.1, read as the reverse complement.
TTCACAGTTCTCCTTTGGCATTAATTTGAGGAGGCTGAGTTCTGTTGAACAGTTCTTCTAGAGCATACTTTGAAACAAAGCAACTATATCTATCTATCTATAATTTTTTCCCCCTGTGAACTCTACTCCTATTCTGCTATCTTCGGTTTGAGAGGCAGCGATAAAAAACAAAATTCCTTTAAAAATACTGACCCAGACTAGATACTGCTTTTTATTTTTGTAGTAAGAGGCTCAAAGTTGAATACCCCTTTGTTGCTACAACACTTACTCACATGTGAGACCTTGATATGTGTGCAGTATTTTGGTTGTGGCTGGTTAAATGAACAGGTATCTCGGAATAGCGGCAACCCACAGAACCCTGCTATTAAGAGCAGTGTTGTAACTTCGTGCTTTTCAGTCTGACCTGTAACACAGCCTACATCCCCCAAATCAATGCTCTGAGTTCCCCGGAGCCTAAGGACTGGCATGGAGTGTGATCTTGATGTTAGTGTCAATAATCAGAGCACATAAGCTCACATCCAGGCGCACATTTTCCTCCATTCTCCATATGAAATGGGGAGTTCAATATTCTTCTATTTCAAAGGGAATTGAAGTTCGTGGAACAAAAGGGCTATTAATGCTACACAAATCACACTGATGTTGCAGTGGATGGCTCCCACAACTCCAGCTGGAGCTCATAAAAATTCGGACACCTTGTGCTCCCTAAGACCAAAAGGCGGGAAGATGCGTGTTGACCTTTCAAAGTAAGAAAAAAAAATGCTTCACAACAAGGATGTGAAACAGCTTCTGTACACCTACTCTCCATCGTTGAGGAAAACGGAATTTGAGGTGGACTCAAATAGCCTTTTGTGGAATTGCCTTTGATTAAAATTCCCAGCAAAGACAGACCTATGCGAGCAGACTTCTGAATGAAGCCACCTGCATTGGTTCACATTGTTGGAGATGATTAGATAGATGTGTTCTGACAGGTTGACCATAACTTTCCTAACCCAGTTAAATTGGGCAAAGCCACAGAAATCCAGGTTAGTTTATCAAGATGAAGTATCCTACAAAAGGATTCAGGTAGATCAGTTTGACACACAGAATAGTTCTTGAAACACTCAAGTACTACTCACCACCCACCCTATTGGTTTCGTCAAAGAAAAATCAAGTCGTTTAGGATCCCATCCAAAGACCAGCTGTCATTTTAAGAATGTTACGTTAATGGTGCCAAACAAATACCAAATCACGCGTACACCTGTGCATCAAAAGCAGTGGTTAAACGTGAATTTGGGGGGTGTAGACTTCAAGTACAAAAATAGCTTCCAGGGAAATTAAGTCTGTGCTACCAGATTTCATATCGTATTTTACCTGCAGGGGATCTTATGTACCTAGATATCACAGATGCCACTGGAGGACTAAACAGGGAAGGCTCAACTGGGCTGAGCTCAGGAGGGGGATAAAGGAGTATGGAGACAAATGACCTGTGAGATTTGGTGGTCAGATTTGGGGGCGGTGGGGTGGTTCTAGGAAGGGCAGGTCTGCATGAGCTAAACATTAAGCAGCCGGGAAGACAAGAGAGTGGCCATATGGATTGATCACATACTATGGAAATTATGCAAACTGGGTTGAACCTTAACCTTGACAGATAGACATTTGTCACCGATAATTTATCAATATTTCAGTTCATCTAATACTTTGAATAATTCATCCCTTCATTAGCTTTGTCTTGTAATACTTCTATGTGAATAAAAATATTTCCAGGAGTGGTATAACCAGAAAACTCCAAGGGACTGAAGATATAACCTAGTCCAGTGTTCACTTTACAGAAGAGGAAACTGAGGCCCAGAGAGGTCCACTAGCTACTTGATAGAAAGTTTGGTGTGATTGTGGTATTAGAACTCACTTTTAGGCTCTTCAGCTATCTTGAATGCACACACCTTCAGGTAGCTTGATTTCAAAGGTCTTTCCTGTGAGGCTGGGTTCTGATTCTAGGATCATCTCTTGAGACCCATACACGTTTTTGAATCATGTTCCTAATTGTTGCTGAAGACAAACAGTATAATTTGGGGGAAAAATGGAAGCAAGAGTTTTGCAGAGGGTTCGCTATTAGGTTTGGTTGTAAAGCATACTCATTCTGAATGTTAGCTCCTTACTTGAGAACTTCCTTATAAAAGTTCTAAGGACTTAATGGTTGTTTTTTTCCTTTTAATTCATCATCCTTGGAAGGAAAGAATATTGCTACAAAATGAGATTGAATGATGAACAGCTGATCACTCAGTAATAACAATAAAAACAAAGGCTGATATTGACTGCTTACCATGTGCCGCACACTGTTCAAAATACCATAGCTGAATTAATTTCTGTTGTCCTTACTACAACACTACCAGAGTTTGAATACTTTTCTCAGATCTCAGGGGTCCCATCCAGAATACCATCTCCAGCATTTTGCTTTCAGAATCTGAGATAGTGCTCGCTGAACAATACAGACTCTTTATAGAAGCTGGCCTATTTCCCTGTACTTTCCTCTTGGGTGCTTATTATTAGAATTGCCACCCTCAATGCTGAAAAATACTTATGTGACCTGGATCTCTAACGCCTCAGTATAAATTACTTTAATTGCTGTCCTCTGATGCAAGGAGACATTCAGGAAAAGGAGGTCCTGGGTTTAGAGGGTCGATTAAAGTAGGTGATAAAAAAAAGTCTAAGGCTTCTCAAGATGATCAGTGTCCAAATTTTCTTATGGCCAGGGGCACTACCCTATTTTGTGACAAAGCAGCAGATTATAGGGGAAAATCTTGCCTGAGTGGCTGGAGACTCAGCCCTGCCACTTATACACTGTGTTAACTTGGACAAATTACCTTCCTTCTGAGGACCTTGGGTTTATCTGTGTGATCATCTTTGTTTTCTTCTTGCTCAGTCTTGGATTTTTTAAATTTATTTTTTTAGAGATTTATTTATTCATTTTAGAGCGAGCTCCAGGGAGGGGCACAGGAAAAGGGAGGACCCGGAAGCAGACTACATCCTGAGCAGGGGGCTCAATCCCAGGACCCTGAGATCATGACCTGAGCTGAAACCATGAGTTGGCCACTCAACCGACTGTGACATCCAGGCACCCCTGTTGTGGATTTCAAAGGTTGTTTCTCCCAACAGGACCGGTGTTCCAGGAAGGTAGAATAGTTAACCATCTGCACAGGATAATATGGGCAGGCTTGGACTCTCCCTCCCCTGCATGTTCCCAGTGAGCTCTCTTCCCGTTTTTTATGTTGAGTCATTTTTGAGTGACAAAGCAAGTGACTCTGCCCCTAAGGCAGCTCATCCAGGCAGGGAATTGTTAGAGAGCCTGGCATTAATTCTACGTGTTCCCTTTGGTTCCTTGCTCCAAGTCATGTGAGATTGGGTTCCTCGTTGGCCTGTTTGGGATCAAGAAGGAATGGCAAGTGGAGAGAAGAGGCTCTAGACAAGTAGGAAGAGCTGTTCCCAGGGCTCTGCACAGCCAGGATTAAGGACCTTGGATTCCCACTTGTGCACCTCTCCTTTAAAAAAAAAAAAGGTGGGGTGGGGGAAAGTACCCCACAGTCAGTGAGGCTGTATGCAGAGGCGCTCGTGGGATAAAAGCATCATCAGCTTGCAAACCATCACTCACCCCCAGGCCTCATCACCAAAGACAAAAACAGTTCCCACTTCCCTACCTGGCATGCTGTGTAGGCACTCCCTCCCTTGCTTCTCCCTATTAATCATCCTATGCATTTTTAAAAAGTTCCACAAGAATAAGCATTAAAGTAAGAACAGCCACACTAGACAACTTGATTTTGGGCTGTCAGAGGTCAGGACTGACGAGGAAATGGAGAATGGAGAGGTAGACTTGGTTGGGGACTTACCTGAAGACTGGGAGAGGAGGGAAAGAAGTAGGAATCAGGAACACAAAGAGATCATGGACCAAAACACCCTTCCCCTTCCTTTTTTTTTTTTTTCCTTCAAAGATTTTGTCAGAGTGAACGTTGCATACACACAAGCAGGGGGAGAAGCAGGCTCCCTGCTGACCTTGGGATCATGACCTGAGCCCAATGCAGATGCTTAACCAACTGAGCCATGCAGGGATCCCCAAAACACCCTTCTTTGGACTGCCCCCTCTATTTTCTAAGACGGATATAGTGCAGAAGAAGCTACAAGAGTGTATTATTTTCACTGTTAAGGATAAATCACCTGGTTGTGCTAAAGGCCCCCTTCTGATGTGTTGATCTATGTGTTTCACTGGAAAGCCAAAGGCCCCCTTCCGATGTGTTGATCTATGTGTTTCACTGGAAAGCCGTATGGAGATCAAAAGCACAGAACCTCAGTTTTCCAGTCAATAGACTGAGAAATTCCATTTTCCTCTCCTTAGTCTCTGTCATTTGATTCTTCTGGAGTGGATACTTAAGGCATGGAAGAAGCTCAGTTGATGTTGGTTAGATGGACCTGTGTAATTACCAGCATTGAGAATTTCAAGAAAAGGGGGGACAAAAAAAAGCCAAATAGAGTAATGTGCAAGAGCCTCCCCTCCCTGTCTCCTCTATACACATACATAACACACTGGAAAGTCCACCAAAATTTCATGTTCTAATTCACAGCTTGGTGAAAGGAATAGAGTGATTGGCAGTTAATTTCAGCCTATTCATAGAATTACCACACCTGCCCTCTGACCTCTGCAGGCCCTGCCTTTGGAGGTGACGGAGGTGGAAATTTCCACGCATGTAGGTGCTCTGGCCAGCAGATGGCGATGTTTCTTAGTTTTATACCAAGGTGTCAGGCAGGAGGCCATTAGAGATGCAGGGTGTGTTTATCAGATGGCTGTTAAATCAGCTCAAAATCTGTAAAGGCACGGTAGATCAGCTCTTATTTATTTATTTTTACTTAGAGTTGATGAATTCAGTAAAATTCCATAATGGACAAATGAACACTGTGTGTGTGTGTGCTGGGAATGGGAGCAGAGGAAGACCTGAATCTGAGACGGTTGGTAGGTTGGTTTTATCTTCTGCAGTTGCTTTTTAAAATGAGATTCCTCTTGTGCTGCCTTCTGGATGTAGTCAGTGTGGGACCAGAGGGCACGCGGACAGCAGCTTTGTTCATTTTCTTTTACATTTCTTTAGAAGTGGGCTCCTCCTCCAGCGTCAGCCACTTTGGCCCCCAGCTCCTGGGGCAGAGACAGCCTGTGTGGGGCTGGGTCAGGAATCAGAGCAAGGTGGGCCAGGTTGATGGATGGGACAGGAGTAGGAAGGAGAGCTCCCTGGTATCCTCTCCTGGGCTTCATGCTCAGCTACACAGAACTGGAAACGGACCCACTGCTCCCAGCTACAGACACAGCAGCTACTGCCTTGAGAGCCAGGCTCTGCCTGGAAAGTGGCAGATGCATTTTAAGCAGAGTGAGAGAAATGTGGGGAGTAAATTGGTTTGAAAACAATACTGCTTGTTTTGTGTGCTGTCCCACTAAGGGAAGTGGAGCCACCTAGAAGCCAGGACATTTGGTTTTTGGGCCTGAAGGTGCCACTGTTCATGTGGTAATGAACTTGTTCATCTATAGTATGAGCCCTTGGAAGAATTACCCCCCCCCCCACCACCATACTTAAATTATGTTCCTATGAATTAGAAATCCTGGCTGTACAGGGGCATTTTTAGATACCAGGGCATCACTCTTGTCCAATTAAATCAGTGTCAAGGGGTAGGGTCTCAGCATGTATCTTTTTACTAGTTGCCCAGGTTATTCTTATGTGCAGCCAGGATTGAGAACCATTGATCTAACAGGACTCCTCAAAGGGGGTTCCTAGGACTAGCAGCATCAGCCTTTCTTGTGAACTTGCTGGAAATGCAAATTCAGTCCTCTCCATCGGAATCAAAGTTCCAGGGTGGGTCCAGAGATCTGAGTTTCACAAGCTCTCCCAGTGATTGTGATATACCCACTGTTGCATTTGGGAGAATGAGGCTTCCCCACAGTTGTTGCAGGTAGGCGGAGCCAGTGACTACTGGCAAGGAGCTGAGAACACAGGTGTTATATGCCATTTCCTGGCTTAAGATTTCTTCTTCTTTTTTTTCCCCCCTGGCTTAAGCTTGTAATTGTTGGCACTTGACCTTTCATTTTCTCAACCACACAGACCTGTATTCTAATATAGAAATGCAATACATTGGCCCTTCTAGCTTATATCCCTGAGTTTGGTACAAGGAAGCCTTGTGAATGAGAAAAACAGGTTTGTTAGAAATAAATAACTGAAATTTGGTGGCCATTTCTGCCTTAGTCTTATACTTTTCTGATACATGTATAACCATTAATGGTATAGTTCCAACTGTTTGCCTGGATTGGTGCTGATAAAGAAGCTAAAGGGGAAAAAAAAAAACAAAACAGCCTTATATTCTGAGGTTTCCAAACATCAATATTTGGTGTTAAATTGTCCAAATATTGGTGGCCAGGTTTGTATTCTTTAAAATTCTTAGAAAAGGTCTGGATTACCATGATGATACTAGGAACTTGGTGTACTTTGCTCCTTGTAAGAAACCAAATCTGGGAGGGCTTTCTCCTTACCTGAGACTCTTTCCAAGCAGATGACTTCTTCATGACAAACTGCACAAACTTGTGTTTTCAGAGACAAGTATCTTTAGGATTGGTCTTTGTATTAGTCTGCTTGGGCTGCCATAACAAACAAAATACCAAAGACTGGGTAGCTTAAGCAACAGATCTATTTACTTCTAGTTCTGGAGGCTAAGGTCAAGGTGCTTGCATGGCTGGTTTCTCCTGGGGCCTTTCTCCTTGGCTCACAGATGGCCCCCATCTCAGTGTGTGTTCAAATGTCCTTGTCTCTGTGTGCGTGCTCCTGGTTTCTGTTTCTCTTCGTAAATGGATGCGATTCCCATGGGATTAGGGCCCCATGCTAGGACCTCATTTTAACCCTAATTATTTCCTTGAAGGCCCTATCTTCAAACATAGTCACATCAGGGGTTAGGGCTTCAATACATGAATTTTGGTGATACACAGCTCTGTTGGTAACAAACTTCTCAATGGCTTATTCTTTTTGCTATATCATTACCTGCTTTACAGGTCTGGTTACCTCTGATACTAGTCTCATTTTCGCTAATAGAAATTTTCCCAGGCCTCTTTCATAATTTTTGCATTGGTCTTTGATTACTCTTGTTCCTCCTTGCCAATAGATGACATTATTACTGTAATTAGAATAATCACACCATCTTTAATATTATTGTAACCAGTGTTTATTTAAATATCTCCGTGTTTTTAGGGTCTGAGCTCAGTTGACTATACATTCAGGCATCATACATTCGACCTTCTTCTTCTCCCATCAGCTTGCTCATCTAATCTGCCTTTTTTTATACTTTTGTGACTTGGACATACTGTGCTGGTCAAAGAAATGTGGCTTCGATCCTCTGTATTTTGCTCATTCCTGTCTTTGTCCATTTACTGAAATTACAGTGTGCTCCTTTTGCTTAAGATACAGCCTTTAGTATCTTTATTTATATGCAATAAATGGTTATCTTCCATTCCTCTAGGGATCTCTAGGACTAAGTCCATCATTAAACTGCGAGAGTGCAACAAAAGCTGCCGTTATGTTTGTAGGATTTCTTCCCTCTGGGGTTGGTGTTGAAGATCTCCCAAGAGTTGATGTGATTGGGTCATTAAGATGAATGAAATAACCATATTGACTGTTTAGTGGACTGGTTATTTCAGTCATCTTAATGAGAGAATTAGATAGACCCTAAGGCACTCCGAATCCTCATTTGATGATTGACCAGGAAGCAATCAATCTGACCATGTTGCTCTCTCTGAATCCTCTGCTCTGTTCAATCAGTCTCAGTCCCTACAACCCTTCTAGATGCGAGCTCTCCATCCCTCTGTCTCCTTGTCAGTAGTGGAGCAGTTGGGGGAGCGAATTCTGACCCTGCACTTCTGTAGCTACAGGATCACTCCACTTTGCTGAGCATGAATTTCCCAACAATTACCTGTTTAAAAAAATAGACCATTTGTGATACTGGTAAGCCAGAGGTCTCCTACAACTCTGAGGTTGTTTCATCCCACCTTTGTTCAGGCTGCATCGCCCATTTACAATACCCTCCTCAACTTTCTGTGTGTCTGTATTTTCCCCTTCAACCACGCCAGCTTCAGTTCTGGCTCCTCCGTGACCACTGTGTATTGTCTTTTCTGACTCTGTCTTCCCCTTATTTTCTCTTTGGTATGTGGATTTGGAGAATATTAGATCTGGGAAGGAGTTTGCATCAGCTTCATGTCTGTCCTTACTTTCATTTTTCAGAAGAAAACCAATGACTTCCACGGGCACACAGATCTGACAGCCTCAAACAGTGAGATGTTTTTTGGACCCTGGCATGAGGTACTGGCTGCAGTGTTTTCCAGTACATCTCACTGGGTGTGTGCAGGGTGCCAGGCAACAGGACAGGTCTCCCTAAAGCAGCAAACCCTTCAGCTCTGCCGAAGATTGTTGGCTAGTGTTTGTTTTCTGGAGGCAAGGGAGTAAATAAGGACCTTCTCTTTACTTCCACAGTTCATGAACTGAGTTAGAATGAGACGTGGGTGTCAGATAGATGAATATTATTGGGAAAGCTCGTTTGAAGAATGCAGTACAGACTTAATGCTCAGAGCTGCCTATCTTTAACAGCTTCCCTCACGTTGAAGTCCTGGTCTGACTCCTCCACCCCCGACACCCACAGTTGGTGTCTGTAAAGGGAGAGGATGGGCGTGCAAAGCAAAAAACCCTTCTGCAGCATCTCTGCCTTCTCCCTGTGAGTCCTGCCTGTGGGAACAGTGAGAGAAGGACCTCCCGGCCTCCTGGCAGCAGGGGGACCTGCACAATTGCCCTGTGGAGTTCACCCAGCAGAGGGCAGGAGTAAAACAGATACCTGTCCAGCATATGCACTGGCTTGTGAGCGAGCCCAGGAGATACGGGGCCAGCTCTGCTCCGTTCCTCCTCCTTAACCTCACTGGCCACATAAGTCACGCCTCCACCTCTTAGCAAGGGGTCGCTGAGATGAGATTCTCTTTCTAATATTTCTGAAGGTGTGGGACTTGCTCCTTTAGAGGCCAAGAGATATACCGTGGGGAGAGGCAATGGAGAGAGTTCTCTCTGCTACACTGTGAGGAAGTAGGCCTGCTGGGCTCGTTTGCTTCTCGATCTGCTTATGATTTTGCAGCCTCTCAGCCCCAGGCATCCATGTGGGCCGGAAAAAAATGGTGAATCTTCTACAGATAGCTGACAATACTCTTGCTGGACCCAGAATTAAGGCTTCGATGTTAGTCTGTCTCTCCATTTGATGCTGAGTACTTAACGAAAGGTTTTAGTTATTTTTCTTTTCCAGGATATTAGAAGGAAAACGCTATTTCCTGGAGTCCGTAGTTGCCTGCTTACAACCTAATTAACTTCTGTAGAAGGACCAAGTGGAAGGGTCACTGTGGATTCTGGGCCCTGGGAACTCAGTTCTTTATCTAATCAGGTCCTAGCTCTTGGATACCAGAGTCCTTGTTGTGTAAAATCATAGCTAATACTGCAAAACTAACATTTCCACTGGATGTTATCCTCTCTGGGGTATTTGGGTATTTGCAATCTGATGTGTAAATGTCACAGAATGAGAGCAACAGGAAACCTAGCTCATCCCAGCAGTTCTGTATTGGTCTAGTCATGGACAGAGGATTTTGGGTCTTTGTTACTGGAGGCTGTGAAAATTTCTTTGAACTCATAGCTACTCTTCTTGTCCGTGTATGTTTTTTTTGGATACCAGGACCAACACTTTGGGATAGCATTAGCTAGTCAGGTTAAGCCTAAGGAGACCAGGGTTTGGGAGATGTCTTGGATTAGTCTGGACTTCTACAGTAAGAATTTCTGTCCACCCCACCCTGCCTTCTAGATGCCAATTAATTCACATTCCCTGCATGCTCTAGGCTCACTGCAATATAAGCTAGCATGCGTGGTCAGCCGGCCTAGGGATTCACAGGAGAGGAACATCTCCTACTGAAATGTGTAAAATACAGTTAGGAGACCCGAGTTCTACAGCTAACTGTGTGCTTTTATTGCTTAGGGAAGACATAAATAGCAGTAACTTTTCTATGCTCTGGTGATCTATATCTGCCTTATGCTAAATATTTCATGTCCAAAGACTGAACTGCTGAACTAGTCATGGCATTTAAATAAATCCTGTTATTGTGTTTTTAACTTTGTCAGGCACAGTGAGGTTAAGTGCTTTGTCCAATGTCAAGTTGGTAATTCACGGCGGAGTCAAGTTCTCAATCCGGTTCCTTGCCCGGCACACAAGTTTAGTCTTCCGGTGCTTCCCTTTGTGGCATCATCTACATCATCCACCCACTCATCTGTCTGTCTACTGGGGAATCATAGATGTCATGTTTCCTTGGACGTTTTCTGAAACATCAGTATCTGTATCATTACCTCTCTGCCGATGGCACTGGCTGGCATCCTGCATGTGTGCCGTCATGTGCTAGTGTTCCCCAGTCCCCCTATGAGGCTACATTTTATGATTCCCCAGCAGAGCAGCTCGGGTTCAAACTTCCATCTGCAACATACAAAACCGATGCTCTGAATCTCTGTTCCACACCAACTGTCCCTTATCCTTTCTTCAGATGCTCATGAAGCACTTACAAGTCAGGCCTTGTGTATCAGCTATTAAAAAAAAAAAAAATCAAACCCCCTTTACAACTTTACCAAGGCCTCCTTGTACAAAATCCTTTTATGGGGAATTCTGAACGAAGTTCATTTTTGGCTGCCAGGGACCCCTCTGTGGGAGCTGCTCAAATGAGGGTGTTTTAATTACCAGGCTTAGGGAACTACATGGATATATGGAGATTTATTTGTACCAATTTTCATGGAAAGCTCTGTGATGTATATATAAAAATACATGAGGTTCAGATATTTGTCTAACAAAAATTGTTTATAAAGGACCTAGGATTGTGTCCACATAACTGCAAATCATTGGTTAACCAGCAAAATGGGAAAAGTTAATAAGGGGACATTTTGATAACCATAAAAATGGACTCATTCTACTTTCTCCTAGCCCACATTTTGAAAAGCATTTTATTATTTAAAACATACACCAAAATGGAATAATATAATGAAACTTCTTGCGTGTATCCTTGTGTTCAAAATGTATCAACTCATGGACAGTATTGTGTCCAGACCTGCTTCTTCAGAAATCCCATCTCTTCTGTAAATATGTCATTATGCATCTCTAAAAGCTGACTTTTAAAAATCATAACCACATTGTTATCACATGTAGAATCAGCTGAAATAGTTTCTTAAAGGCCTTCAATAGCCAGTCAGTATTTAAATTTATAATGGTTTCGTCATTATGGCTCCCCTCCCATTCATTTTAATTAGGATCCAAATAAGGTTGTCATGCATTGTTTCTGATAACTGTATTCACTTATTAAAGATTTATTTGAGAGAGAGAGAGTAAGGATGGCTGGTGGCAGAGGGAAAGTGGGAGAGAAAGGGAGAGAAGCAGACTCCCTGCTGAGCTTGGGTCATGACCTGAGTCGAAATCAAGAGTCTAACATAAATCTGTATGAGCCATCCAGGTGTCCCTACTGATAACTATATTTAATAAGCACCTTTTAAGTTGACAGGTTCTCCTTCCATCCCTTTATTTCCCTTGAATATTATTTGCAGGAGAGATTGGGTCATTTGTCCTGTAGAATTTTTCACAGTCAAGACTTTCCTGATTGCAACACTGTTATGTTACTGAACACTTCATCCTCCTCTGTTCTTTCATTTTTGGTCCATTATCTCCACCACCCCCCCCCCCACCAATAAACTCAAGATAGTGGTGTTTTCTTCCACTAGGAGAAATTTACTATTTGGCTCTCTCTCCTTTTGTGATGTCTGCAGCTATTGATTCTTATTGACTTGATTCATTAATTCATGTGGAGTTTCACAATAATATATCAGCTAGGGGACTTCTACAAGGAAACACTATTTGGTAACCGGTGGTTCAGTTTATATAGGAAAGTCATATGTTAATTGACCCATTTTCAAAAGAATGATTCAAACTGCTGTCATCTTCTAATGAATTCCAATGAACTAATTTTAAAAATATTAGGAGCTCATTGACTAAAACACATGTTTTGATCCATCCCAATACTTTCCATTATCAGTGATCAGAATGTCTTCCTGTTGACCACAGCAAACCAATGCATTTTTTAAAAGGTTTTATTTATTTATTTGACGAGAGAGAGAGAGATCACAAGCAGACAGAGCAGCAGGCAGAAAGAGAGAGGGAAGCAGGCTCCCTGCTGAGCAGAGAGCCCAATGCGGGGCTAGAGCCCAATGCGGGGCTAGAGCCCAATGCGGGGCTCGATCCCAGGACCTTAAGATTACGACCTGAGCCAAAGGCAGAGGCCCAACCAACTGAGCCACCCAGGTGCCCCAAACCAATGCATATTTGAGTCCATCTTGCTCCAGACCTAAATTTAACATCTTCCTTAGGATCTTTTGTCCCTTTAATGGAGAACAGTATTTATAAACTATAGTTTAGATGCTAGAGGTACTCATGGCTAGAAGGTTGGTTTTTATTTCTAGGTCTTTTCTGAGGACAGAACTAGGACTACCTTTAAAATCTAAAATGCAGCAAATGAAATTCAGAACTATTGGGATTTTACAGAATTTCATCCATTTTGTATCTGCAATCTCTTCGATTCTAAGACTCCTTAGCTTTAGCCCACACTATACCAATAATAGGATCAGCATAACAATGTAATTCCTGGAAACTGTTTAAGAGGTTTTATTTTGTATTTTGTATTGGTTCTTGTTTTCAGAATTTGAGTAGAGCCATATGGTAAAAATACTGTGTTTTAAAATCTCTTGGAATATTTTCCTATTATGATTCCAACTGGATATACATTCTAGCACATTTGTTTAATTTTATTTTCAATTTTTAGGGATTGCTTTTTCAAAATTTAAGTCTGTTGTATTAATATATGGAATATTTACATGGCTGCAAAGTAAAATCAACAAAACAAAGTATACTGAAAGAAGATTGATACTTCCTTTGTCACTTTCTCCTGATTCCCCACCCCACCCTTTTTAAAAAAATAACCATTTCTTCATACTGGGATTTTAAAATTGCAAACAGATAATATATAAACATGCATTGCATATTTATTATATATACTTATATATTTGTATTCCACTCTTTCTTAATAAATTGGAGTGTACTTTCTCTCCTATTGTTTGCTTACATTATTACTTGGATATCACTGCCTGGTGGCACAGAGAGAGAGAGTTCTCATGTTTTATTTTCACAGCTATGCCGTCCTCTGTCATGTGGCTGATGTTCTGTGGTCTTTTCAATCAGTCTTCTATGGGTAGACATTTGCATCGTATCTAGCATCTTGTCTCTTGCTATTACAAGTAGACTAGAAGTGAATACCTGACATATGTCTTTTTGCATTTTTATTAGTTAATGTTGGGTCAGATTCCTGGCATTGAAATTGCTAGGTCTTAAGGCAGAAGTACCTTTTCCCAAATTCCATCGTGGTTGTGCCTTCTTTCCTACCAGGAATAGATGAGAGCATATGTTTCCCCCCAGCCTCACTCACAGAGTGTGCAGTCAACTTCAGATTTTTGGCAACCTAATATATCAGAAGTGATACCTGATTATGGTTTCAAGTTGCATTTCTCTTTAAGTGAACGAGGTCGAGCATCTTTTTATATGTCTAAAAGCCATTTGAATTTCTGTTTCTGTAGCTGGCTATTCATTTCTCCAGCCCATTTTTCTATAGGGTTTTTGAGTTTTAGAAGCTATTAATATTTCAGGGACATTAATCATTTCTCTGGTATATAAGTTGCAACTATATTTTCCGAGTTTGTCATTTATCTTTTTGCCTTTTCACTGCCCTCATTTTATCCCATGATTTTCAGAAACCATCCCCCCTACCATGCATGACCACAACTACCTTCTTTAATTATCAGGACTAAAACCATAAAAATTGCAACAATAAATATAACAATAAATAATGAAAACAACAATAAACACAAACTGAACCCCTGGGTTAGCAAATAGAAATGTTTCTTTGTAGAAGTTCTCTAGCTGATATATTATTGTGAAACTCCACATGAATTAATGGATCGAGTCAATAAGAATCAATGGCTGCAGTGGATTATTACAAAAACAGGCTCTCAGTTCCCCTTGGGTTCAGATTCGACAATATTACAGTCATTTTATTTTTTTCTAACTCAACAGTTTAAAATAATCATAGCCTTGGTTAGGCTTAGTCAGAATTGCCTCACTGGAAACTATTTTTTTCTTTGTAGTTCAACTAAAGGTACAATTTAAAGTATGTTTTTATATTAGAAGTTCAGTAAGTATGACCCTGCAATTGCGCTACTGGGTATTTACCCCAAAGATACAGATGTGGTGAAAAGGGCCATCTGTACCCCAATGTTTATAGCAGCAATGGCCACGGTCGCCAAACTGTGGAAAGAACCAAGATGCCCTTCAACAGACGAATGGATAAAGAAGATGTGGTCCATATACACTATGGAGTATTATGCCTCCATCAGAAGGGATGAATACCATACTTTTGTAGCAACATGGACGGGACTGGAAGAGATTATGCTGAGTGAAATAAGTCAAGCAGAGAGTCAATTATCATATGGTTTCACTTATTTGTGGAGCATAACAAATAACACGGAGGACATGGGGAGATGGAGAGGAGAAGGGAGTTGAGGGAAATTGGGGGGGAGATGAACCATGAGAGACTATGGACTCTGAAAAA
>PISX010027630.1:0-22428 GCA_004024625.1 Mellivora capensis | reverse complement strand
AAGGGAGTTGAGGGAAATTGGGGGGGAGATGAACCATGAGAGACTATGGACTCTGAAAAACAACCTGGGGGTTTTGAAGGGGCGGGGGGTGGGAGGTTGGGGGAGCCAGGTGGTGGGTATTGTGGAGGGCACGCATTGCATGGAGCACTGGGTGTGGTGTAAAACTATGAACTCTGTTACGCTGAAAAGAAATAAAAAAAAAAAACATGCAAATAATCAACAGGTATATGAAATATGCTCAACATCACTAATTATCAGAAAAGTGCAAATTGAATCTACAGTGGGATATTACTTCACATTTGTTAGAATGCCTATTATGAAAAAGATAAAAGATAACAAGTGTTGATGAGGATAGAGAGAATACTGTATACTGTTGGTGGGAATGCAAATTGGTACAGCCATTATGGACAACAATATGAAGGTGTCTCAAAAAATTGAAAATAGAGGGGCACCTGGGTGGCTCAGTGGGTTAAAGCCTCTGCCTTTGGCTCAGGTCATGGTCCCAGGGTCCTGGGATGGAGCCCTGCATCCGGCTCTCTGCTCAGCAGGGAGCCTGCTTCCTTCTCTCTCTGTCTGACTCTCTGCCTACTTGTCATCTCTCTCTGCCAAATAAATAAATAAAATCTTTAAAAAAAAAACTGAAAATAGAGCTACTATTAAAAATAAAACTCCCACTTTTAGGTATATATTTAAATGAAATGAAATCAGTAGCTCAAAGAGATATCTATGCCCCCATGTAGCACCATTGTAGCATTATTCATAGTAGCCAAGATATGGTAATGACTTAGGTATCTGTTGATAGATGAACAGGTTTTTAAAAATGTGGTAAAAAATGTGATTGATATATATATGTATAGGAATGTTATATATATATATATATATATATATATATATATATATATATATATGAATGTTATTCAGCTTTTAAAAAGAAGGAAATCCTGAAATTCACTATAGTACAGATAAAGCTAAGGAACTTTATGCTAAGTGGAATAAGGCAGAGACAGAAAGGCAAAACGTCATGTTGTATACCTTAAATATATACAACTTTTATTTGTCAACTATACTTGAGTAAAGCTGGAGAAAATCAGCTACTAAGAGTGATAAAAAAATAAAACCACTGAGTTCTCAGCTAGGATAAAGCAGGTATATAGAGTTGTCCTGGAGAAATATACATACTCCAGGTGCAGTTCAACATTTAGAGAATATGCCACAAAAGTAATCACAAGAAAGCTTCTCCAGAATTAATCACCTTTTGAAAAAATATGTTGATCCATAAAAGGCCCTATATAAATATGTGATTATCTTTCTGGGTATGGAGAAGGTGGTAAGAGGCCAGGAGTGGATGACAGTTGGCTTTAAATTATTTAGGGGAAACCCTTGGCTCTATTTCACCAGTTTTTCAGAGGGCAACTGAGGCCAATATGATGGGGCATACTCTATGTAGTTGAGTATTCAGTTTTTCCCATAATTTTACTATTTTTTTCCAGGATGAGGATTAGTAACTTCAGTAACTTATCTGAGCAGTAAAACCCAGTGTCATTAGAAAAGTGGGCATTATTGGCTTAAACATTGTAAACCAAATTTATATAATTTTCACAGTCATTCTACATCCCATGTACAAAGAAAAGACCAAGTACTGAAGAATCAAAATGACATGGTTTGAATCTGAACTCTGCCACTTCATAGGTGCTTAGCTTCTTATCTAATCAAACTTAACCTGAGTCTTTCTTTATAAACGTCTGAAATGGGAATGGGAACATATATCTTGCATGGTTATGAGGATTATATGACTCATTGTGTATAATAACACAGTATCTGTAACAGTCCTGTTTTAGTAGTAAATGTTAGCTCCCGTAGCTACAGTGTAAAATAAACATGAATTAGTAAATTAATGTATAGTTTCTACACTCAAGCACTGATTAGGTGATTACTGACTGATTCCTTCATGCATTCATTTTTGACTGATTCATTTAGTCATATAACGATCAATGGCTGATCACCTACTACATGCGAAACAAACCAGCTTTTTTGGGAAATACTGTGTCATGAAATGTTATATTCATCATCTGGAAGAATGTATGAGGAATTAAATCATTACTCAGATGACAGAAATATTTTCTATAAGCATTCCCAGAGGCAAACATTTGTATATATTAACAACAGTAGGGGAAAAACAAGCTATATTAGCATTTATACATGGTTGTACAGGCAGAACAAGCTAGGGCAATAAATGGGGAAGCAGACCCAAGAATTCTATTTTCTCTCCACACCAGACCACGAACCAGACCCTAGGATTATATCTTTTCATTTATTCTGGTCATTCAGTCTTTTGTCCATTCTCCACTGCCTATTCTTACTTTCATCTATCTCTCTCTATCCACCAACTCATCAGCTCATCCATTGAATACTTGCTAAACCCCTATTAAATTCAAGACGCTAAGAATATAGTAATACGTCAGTTTCCTCAAGAACTTCATTACCTACTTGCAGTATGAACATAATTAAAGAACTTTGGGTTAGTTTGTTTTAGTGACATTTTATATAGGTTGGTGGCTGTGAACTTAAGGATGAACACCTAGACTGAAACGTAGTTTCTCTACACAGTGAACTTAAGCAAGTTAACGAACATTTCTTAGCCACCATTTATTTAGCCGTAAACTTGGGATTGTAATAATGCATATTTCATATTTCATATTTGTACAGATGAAATAATACATGAGAAGCTTTATTTAGTATTTGAAATGACATCACGATGTTAGGTGATGTAAAGGAACTAACTTGACTTTGGTGTGAAGATGTCTTTCTCCAGAATGGACCCATAGGACAGTGCCTTAAATGGTAGTCAGATTATCCAGGAAGCAAACCAAGGTATACGAGATGTTTTGCAGGCATATAGAATAGCATTTGTAAAGGCACTGTGGGGATTGGAGGCTTCGATGTGAAAATCTGTTGCCACTTTGTCCCTTCATTTTTCAAAGTATTTGTGGAGCAGCAAGTGAGGAAAGCAAGGATCCAAAATAAAAGAAAGCACAGTTCAAGGAGTGAGAGCTTAGAAATAGGTACTGAGGGTTCTCTGGCTGAGTCCAGAGGGGTCTTTAGGAGCTTCACGGGTTTAAGAGCTAACTTATATAAATAAATGGCCATTAATATTAAAAGGGGAATAAACTTCTATTTCAAGCAATGAGTTCTCTGATTTGCTAAATGGAATAAGAAAATATTACATCTCACTAGAAATTTTAGTAGGTTTAAATTCTTTTAATTTTATGCCCAAGCATGTCTATATATTTTTCCCCCCAAATATCTGATTAAACATAAGGTTTCTGATATTTAGGGTACTAGGGGAAAAAAAAAGGAAAAAGATAAAAAAATTAGAACTTCTCTGTGGGACATAGTTGATGAAATATATTGTATACAGACAAGTAGACTATCATTTGCTATTAGAATAAGCTCATTTGATGGATCATAAACTATATCTAAAGTGTGCTTAAGAAAGAAGAATGACATCAAACACTTGTAAGTTCCTTGAGAGCAAATGTCTAATCCTGAATATTTACCACCAAATCTCTACCATAAGGCAATGAAGTCTATAAATACTCACTGAGTGCTTAACTGTTCTGTTAAATTAAGATTTTAGAGCATGGGCATATATTTTGATTTTTATAGTGCCTGCAATTATAATAGAAATTTATGAAGTTATATTTTATAATTATAAGGTTTCTTACTTTCAAGAATATTAACAGTGGTTCATGGTCACAGAACCCAGTATAAAGAACAATTCAAGTTAACCCTATATGGTATCAGACATACTACTTCTTTTGACTGCTTTCAGATTTATTATATTTTTTCATTTAGCAAATACTTACATTTCTACTTTGCATCAGGCAACACATTAGGCATGAATAAAAATGAGGCACAAATGAAGACATGGGCCCAAATTGCTAAACAAAGATTAAAAAAAAGGAATAGTAGAAAACTATATTGCCAAGTGGTAAGTATTAAATGCTATAAGGGATCCAGATAAAATACTGTGCAGCCCATTTATTTCTTGAACAGGAATATTCTCCACAATTTTAGAACTCATAACACCCTCAGCTTTGAGATGGAAGAAAATAAGATCTAAAGGATCTTGCTAGCTAATCAGAGTCTCTTATCATAGGCAGTCAAATTGGTTAGCTCATTTAACACTGAGAACCTTCTACGTGCCAGCTGTCTTTCAAGTCACTTTATCTAAGTTGGCACATCCGATCTATGAAGTAGATACTTTGACAATTCCCATTTATAGATCAGGACACTGAAGCACAGGGAAGTTGATAATTTGTGCAAGGTCTCTCAAGGAGTAAAAGGTGAAACCAGGATTTGTGCCTAGCAGGACTGGTTCCAGAACCAACATTCTTACTTATTATGACACATGGACTATCCCCGAAAAAGTCACATTTCCCATGCTGACAGACAATTTTTATTCAGTGTGGAAATGCCATCTTAGATACAAGTACAGGTGCTATAGGAGCTCAAAGAAGGAAAACCTGATCCAGGGTGTATATGGTCGCAGGTGAGAAGGTAAGATCACACCTAAGTTAGGATGAAGGGATAAGTAGGAGTTAAAGAAGAGAAGAACAAAGAAAAGCTTGTGTCCAAAGTGAGGCAGTTGCATAAATAGCTAGTACTATTAAAGAAATCTTTAGGAAGCAATGAATATAGCACATTCGCCCACTCAAATCTTAAAAATTGTGTTCCTTAAAACCTCCACAGTTGGAGGATATGCAGCTGGCAAAACTAGAATGAAGAGAGACCGTTTTGATATGTGAGTATGCGGAGGTCCTTATGAATAATTTTCCTTTGTTTGTCAAAGTAAATGAATAACAACAGCATACCAAATGAAGACTGTAGTAATGACATGTTTAAGTCTGCGTAATAATAATAAATGAATAATTGACACTCATTTACTTGTCACTTGCTAGAAAAAATTCAGGTACTCTCTTGCTCTTTGTCCCAACTCAGTTCTCTCTATCCTGGAGAATTAAGGAATGCTGTTCAAATCTCTAGGTTTAATTTTCCACTGGTTTCTTTATTTTTAGGATTTCATTGAAAAACCCTGCTCCTGCACTGCCTTAATTTTGCCTCATATCCCTATTTCCAATCTTTTCTTTTCTTTTTCTTTTATAATTATCTACAAAAATAGGAATGATTTAGTTGCTTTTTCCTGGTTTCAGCTCAGGTCTTGGTCTCACAGGCATGGAATTGAGCCCCTGCTGGGCTCTGTTTTCATTGTGGAGTCTGCTTCAGATTCTTTCTCCCTCTTCCTCCTGCCCCCATTCTTGCTTTCTCTCAAATAAATAAATAAAATTTAAAAAAAGAAGAAGACAATACATTTATGCTCCCAGTACAAATGAGGGAACTACTAAATGGAGAGAAAATTATACTGCGTGTTGGAGTTGCAAAACCATACTAAATGAAGGTATAGAAAACAAAGCTAGAAAAAAGATGCAGATCTTAAACTCCTAGCTTTACTACTTACCAGCTATAACTTTGGTAAAATCATTCTCTCTGAACCTCAGTTTTCATCTGCAAAATTTAGATAATAATAGTACTTCTCACATAAGATTATGTTAAGTTTTAAAGTTATTAAGTCATATAAAGGGCTTAGCCCAGTGTCTGGCACATTAAAAGTGGTTGCAAAATGTTATTCTGGATAGTTGGAGAAGAGCCAGATCATGGCAGATTTTATATAACTTGCTAAGAATTTTAAATTTATCCTATAAGCTGCATGACTCGAGCTACAGGACTGAAACAGTTCAGATTATAGGGTCAGATACTTATTGAAAATGGATGGGTCTTCCACTTAGTGGAAGATCGGTTAGAAGTGTGCCTACCAGAAGTAAAAGTGAAGAGAAAATTCGTTCAGGTTGCATGTACAAGTCATCACATACCACAAAGACAGTATTGCACATTTAAAAATGTCAGGTGCCTATCTTAATAAAGGATCTCTTTTAGCAGATACTCTGGGTGGGGGGGGAGCTATAGTAATTCCGTGGGTTCCCTTAGGACCATTAGTATGATGAAGTCTTTTACTTATAAATGTACCATATGTCGTTTTTAACGGAAGGGAATATAAAACTCTGCATGTCACTAAAGGTCAAGCTATTACTCCTTTAGGCCTCTTAGAGATCCTGCCAGGAATTTATATCCTTTCCCCATCTATGCTTTCAGTGGAGGGTCACTCCACCAAAATTTTAATCTTGAGATATGAATCCAAAAGAGTTACATATTGATGCCATTTTCTCCACATTAAGCTATATGCTTAGGCCATAGCCTTCATGACAAGTCCTTAAGGTAAAAATTCAATGAAATGCATGTCTGTTTTGCTCCTTAGAGCACTTAGAATTGTAGGTCACAATTCCCATGTACAGCTGACACACAAGTTATTATCCAACCATTGTAGTGGTTTTTGAAGTCCATAGGCAAGTTACCTTTTAATTCAGCTTTTTACAGTAGATGTGGATCTTTATTTTGGTTATTAACTGTCTTCCGTTTTTGTACACCTAACCTAATAATTGTAAATACATTAGTCGGGCTTTGATTATATCTCAGGTGTTTTATAATGCCAACAGATTTAATTTTTTTCTTCAGCAAGACTCTATTTGATAGAGAGAGTAAAAAGAAACTAGAAGTAGAAATATAATAGTCAACCTGCTGTACCGATTTTTGTTTTTTAATGGGAGTTTTGGAAAGCTTAAGTAATGTTTCTAAAGTCATCTTGGTAAAAGTTGGAGCTAATAAAGGACATCATATCCAAGGTTATAATGTATTGCAATTTAAGTTTTATTTTTTTATTCATTTTTTTAAGTTTCAATAATCTTAAAAAAAAAAAAAGTATCTCCCCATATCTCCCCATACTCAGTCTTACTGTTTAGAAGAGACCACTTTTTCTATTATTTCTTGTGGTTATTAATTCCACATCACTAAATGAAATAATTATACTGCTAAGTCTTGAGTGATAAGTTTTAGATATTATTTAGTGACCTGTGCTGTGAGAGATGAGGACTTCCTACACTTACACTTTCTCCACCTCTGCAAATTAAGGAAGTTCCCTTGTGGAACAATATGGCACAGGTTTTTGGCTGGATCTCTTATCACCACTTGGCCACTTTCCCTTTTTGAATTCTTAATCAAATCATTAATTTCTCTGATCTTCACTTTCCTTATCAGTAAAAATAGATTGCTACATTAAGTTGTATTATCCACTACTTTCTTTGAAACCTAAGGTTTTTTTATAAAGTGCCAAGTCATGTATAATCTTCCTAAATCTATCTTACTTCTATCCTGATCTACAAAAGACTAGGCATTGTCTGGGATTCCAAAATACATTTATGTTCTTTTATTCTTTCTAGATTCACCTCTCACAATGCTTGCTCTCTGATGGGGAAGGCATGTGCTACATAGAAACAAAACAGAGAGACTGTTTAGTACCTTTTCTCAATACTTTGGACTCCACATCCTCAGTTCTTGATGGACATGATATTGATTCTTTAAAATTCTCTTGATGTCTGGCAGTGTTTCTCTCATGGGATTAAACTAAGTAATGCCAGTGAAAGTGCTTTTTAAACTGAGAGGTTCTCCACCACAGGCAGGCAGTGATGGAGCTATTCCTGTCATTACCATTATTGTTTGGTCCTGGATTTCACTGGATCTGTCTTAAAATTAGAAGCTTACACTCCAGCATAGGAAGCAATCCTAATACTTTCCTGTGGGCCAGGACATGGATTTTAACTAGTACATCGAAAGCCAATTTCATGTCAATTTCAAATTTTCTCCCCTGGGTTAAAATTGTGTATTATATTTTTTTCTACCTCCTTTGAAGACTCAGTAGAATAATGTGTCTCTATCTTCTTATAGCATTATGAGAAAAGACAGATGATTTGATAACATCTTCAGTAAGTCAATATTGGCTACAGTATATCTCATCCAATCTTACCCTTAGAAATGGGGTGATTTCCTGAGGGAAAAATACATGAGGATTTGCCTAGTTTGCTTTTAAATGATTAAAAGACTTATTCTGAATAAATCTCTCTGGAGAAAACTCCAGCTTGAAATCTCACCAACAACGGCTAGATTTGCTGTTATTTTTCTGAGAAATATCCACTTACAAGTAATAGATGCAATACCACAGAATTTTGAAGAACAACTAGGGAATTCCTGTTGTTATCGCTCAGTTCTTATAATCCTCAAATCTCTGGTTTTCTGTCTGTCATATTCTCAGTGGCTGGGTCAGTCACTGCTGCTTACAAATGGCCTAAGCTCTTGGTAAATCTCTGGGGTGCCTGCAGTGCTTTTGAGCTACCATCAGCTTTCTTCTACCAAAGCATATGCTGCCTGAGTCCCCACAAGCATTAGACCATGACCAAAACCTCAGAGAGATGGTAAAACTTCCCTTCCATGCAGTAAATTTTATGAGTCTTAACTATCTCCCAAATATTCCACAAAGAAGACTACTCTGCTTTCTTCTACAGTTTCCATGGGGAAGTATACATTTTTGCCTTGTAATTTTGAAAATTAATTATTATCAGTAACATATTTATGACTAGCATATTTGCTATACACTGTTATATGATTTATGCATATTATCTCTAGTTTCAGAGTAATTATTTTCTCCATCTGCAGATAAAGAAATTGAGACTTACAGAGGTAAAATAACTTGCCAAGTTCTCAAAGTTAGTAAGTGGGAAAACCAGTTTTTGAAACTGGGTCTCTCTGGTCTTTTCTTCATTATATCACACAGATACTAGAAATCTCATTTTTGTTTCACTTTGGCTAAGAAAAGACTATCACAGGACAGGGGACTTTTGGTGCCATTTGAGAGTAAATATATTTCAGAGGGGATTTAGAAAAGATAAATATTATAATTATCTATCATTTGTCAGCATACCGTATGTATTTGTGATTGTCCTAGGAGATGAGGATGTAAAACTGAATTGGTCATGACCCTTGCCCTTAATAAGTTCATAGTTTAGTTGGGGGTGGCAGGATTATATACTCTCACTAAACTATTTGTGTTAATCGAGATAGGCTATCTGTATTACAAATTACTCTTTAAATCCCAGTAACATAATGAAATAAAAATTTATGAGTTAAATCACAGTCTAATGTAGTTGTTGGATGGGGTCAAAGGCTCTAATCAGTCCTTTAAGTGCCCAGCCTTCTTCCATCTTGTGGCTTCACCATTATGTAGATCCCTAGACTCATCTCTATTCACTTACTGAATGAAGAAGAAGGCAAAGATTTTGTATGGGGCCTAGATGTGGTCAGTATCATTTCTGTTCATATTGCATTGGCCAGAATGTCACATGATCATATCTAACTGCAAGGATATCTGGAAAATACAGTCTAGCTATGTAGCCAGGTTGAAGAGGACATGAATATTGGTGAGCACCAGTAATCTCTATTACATCCTTCAGTAGTCTATAAGAATAGTCTACAATAATGATAATTAAAAATGGCTGTTAGTTGACCAACAGTAGAGGAAGTAAAGGTAACTAGTCAGAGGGAGTATTCATTCATTCATTCATTCATTCATGAAATAGGTAATTTTGTAGGGAACAGGATTGCATGACTCAACAAAATAGGGTCAACTGTTTTACTAGGATTGGTATTCTCACAGAAGGGGATACTACATAAATAAGTGAGCAAGAAAATATCAGTTGGAGATGCATGTTAAGGAACATAACAGAGTTATGTGATGGGATGTCTGAAGGGCTACTTTAGACGGGGTGGTTGGGGAGAAACATATGCAAAGATGGAGGTGAAGTGTAGATGAGAGCAGAGTCAGAACAGTCAGTTGTGAGAGGAGTGTAAGATAGGGGACTTAGAGGAGGATAAGAGGACATGTGATTGCACAGGTAGGTTAGGACCACATGTTTTTTTTTTTAAGATTTTATTTATTTATTTGACAGACAGAGATCACAAGTAGGCAGAGAGGCAGGCAGAGAGAGAGGAAAGGAAGCAGGCTCCCTGCTGGGCAGAGAGCCTGATGTGGGGCTCCACTCCAGAACCCTGAGATCATGACCTGAGCCAAAGGCAGAGGCTTTAACCCACTGAGCCACCCAGGAGTCCCAGGACCACATCTTAAAGAAGTTTGCATGATAGGTTAAAGTTTAGTTTTTGTTTTAATTTGGTCAACAAGAATCTGTTGCTGGATTCTGGTCAATAAGAATTCATTGCTCTAGAGAGCAACATATGCAGAGTTTGGAGAGCATTGATAGTTTAAAGCAATTGGATTGAAGGGGTTAAGATTAGAAGAAGAAAGTTCAAGTTAGTAATAAGTGCTGAAATGCTGGGCTGAGGAAGAAGCAATGTGGGTTCTGGAAGACAGGATAAATTGCAGAGACATTTCTAGGATAAAATGGGCAGGACTTGTTGACCAACAATCTGAGTGATGAAGAAGACTGAGAAATCAATACCTCTTGGATTTCTAGTTTGAACAACTACTGCTCTTATTAATTGGATAAGCAATGCACAGGGTTGGAGGGAAGCTGGTGGGGGTGCAGCAGAGGAAATGTGTTTACCATTCACTCTTATCATATCCTTATCTATTTTGCGTAAGGGTTGAAAATTCTTGAGAGCACTGCAATCCATGCCCAATTTTTATTTAGGTATTCTGTCTAGTAGCTTCCAGTACTTTTGCCATTCTGTTGTGTCCTGGAGAAAGAGATGGGGCAGAAGTAATAGTGCGATATTTACTGTGTGCTTTGTATACTTTGCATACAATCTCTCATTTTGTCTTCATAATAAACTTGTGAAGTTGGTTATATGTTCTTTTTTTTTGAGAAATAGGGAAACTGAGGAGTACTGGGTGACTCAGTCAGTTAAATGTCTAACTCTTGGTTTTGGCTCAGGTCATGATGTCAAGGTTGTGAGATTAAGCCCAGCATCTAAAATTCTCTCTCTCTCTCTTTGTGTCCCTCCCTGCCAAAAAAAAAAAAAAAAAAAAAAAAAAAAAAAAGAAATGGGGAAACTGAGGCCCAGAGAAACCCTTGCCCTAAATCCCACAATAAGGAACAAAATTGAGATCTGAACATAGGTCAGGGGGAATGAGGGAATGCAGGTATTTGTAGCACCATGTACAGAGACGTCAGGCAATTTGCCAGTAGTGAAGAGAGGTACCAGATCAAGAAAACAAAACTGATTTCCAGGCTCCTTGTGTCTGTTTTGTCTCCCCTATATGACATTTCAAATGCTCACTGGAAAAACAAACAAACCTAATACATTAATGCAACCTGAGCTCACAGATACTTGGTTTTCATTCCTCATTATCATCACTGAAAACAAAATGCTGCAAAAGTTATTTTTATTGCTTATTTAAAAGGTATTTAGGGACGCCTGGGTGGCTCAGTTGGTTAAGCGGCTGCCTTTGGCTCAGGTCATGATCCCAGCGTCCTGGGATCGAGTCCCACATCGGGCTCCTTGCTCAGCAGGGAGCCTGCTTCTCCTCTGCCTCTGCCTACCACTCTGTCTGCCTGTGTTTGCTCTCTCTCTCTTCTAACAAATAAATAAATTTTTTAAAAAAGGTATTAAATAAAAGTACTATTTAGCTATATATGAGTGTTTCAACCTATTGCTATTTTTCGAACTGTTCTCAAACTAAGAATTTTACCTACATAAAAAGATATTTTATAGACTTGCAGGAAAGAAAAGTTTGACCCAGCCATTATTTTTATTAGCAAATTAATTTTGCAAAAGAAAATTTGGCTAGCCTTATAAATAGTGGAGGTACACAGTAAAAATGTTTCCAATAAGGCCAGAGACTTAACAACATGCTATGAAGAAAATAGTGGGCTGCTATTTTAGATGAAGTGCTGTGGTGGTTAATTTTATGCGCCAACGCGAGTTGGTCATGGGACACCCAGGTATTGGGTAAACATAATTCCGGATGTGTCTATGAGTATATTTCTGAATGAGATTTAACATTTGAATTGTTAGACTGAATAAAGGAGAGTACCCTCCCCCGTGTGGGTGGACCTCATCCAATCCACTGGAGGCTTCAGAAGAACAAAAATGATGGAATAAAGGAGAATCCACTCTCTCTGCTGGACTTTGAGCTGATATATCAGTCTTCTCCTGTCTTTAGTCTTAGGCTTGTACTGGAATTTACATCATCAGCTCTTCTGCTTCTCAGGCCTTCAGGCTCAGTCTGGAACTATGTTTGGCTCTCCTGGGTCTGCAGCTTTTTCACTGCAGACCTTGGAACTCCTGAGCCTACAATTACATGAGCCAATTACTTATAATAAATCAAACCCTCTCTCTCCATAAATGTATATAAATATATGTATATATAATATGTATCTTCATATATATTATATATACAGATAAACACACACACATATATATATGTATATTTATTATATATACATATACACACACATAGAAATTGACAGACAGGGAGAGAGAGATTGGTTTTGTTTCTTTGGAGATCTCTGACTAGTATAGGTGATCTAAGGAGAAACTAGAATGAAATATAAGAGTGAGTCCCATGGAAATTAATGGAGAAATGTTTCAGGCAGGCAGAGCAGCAAGTGCATTGGCCCTGAGGTAGGAAGAACAACAGGGATGCCAGTGTAGGTGAGTGGATTTAACAAAAGGAAGAATGATTAGAGCAGCAGTTTGTGGTCATTCTTGTAGAACCTTATTGCCATAGTAAGGATAATAGATTTTATTTTAGGTATAATTGGCAGCCACTAGAAAGTTTTTGGTGGCTTACTCTCAAATCGTTGAGAAAAAGACTAATAATAGTGGGTGTATTACACACACGCACGCACACACACACACACACAGGGAGAGAGAATAAAAAGGAACAGAAGGGTGAGAAAGAGAAGAGAGGACAAATTCAATGAAATGTTAACAGTTGAGGAAACTGGTAATGGGAGTTCTATATACTGTACTTGAACTTTTCTGTATTTTTTTAAATTCCTTTAAAGTAACATTTTTTTTCAATTGTGGCTCATTTGAATACCCATATCATTGGAGTCAGAGAGAATTGAAGTCAGTTGCCACTTATAGATGGGTAACCTTAGATAAGTCATTTAATTTCTCAGCATCTCCATTTTTCTTAACTGCTAATAATCACATACTTTGATCATTTCTTTGTGAGAATTCAATGTAATATATATAAAGAGATTACCTTGTGCATAGTAGACATTCTGTGAGCCATGGCTATTATTACAATGGAAAATAATTTGTGCATATTACCAGAGGAATTTGCATTTTTTCCCAGAGAATGATGTCAACAGATAGCAACTAAAATATGAAGCATGCCTTTTTAGGATGTAATTTCAAGCACCTGAATAGTGACAAAGGGAGAATTGGGGGATTTGCCCACATATCTATTATGTATTGTCTATGTTACAGGAATAGTGTTTGGGATCAGAGATTCAGAGACAAAGAAAATACTCTTAATCCGAAAAGATTTTCCAGTCTAGTGAATAACAGAGATAAGAAATAAGTTAATTGTTCTAGTGTGAAATAAGGTATGACAGAGGTATACACAAGTTGCTCTGAGAGCAAAATTGATACTTACCTAACTTATTTGCTGGTAATGGTGACAGCATAGATGAATAATATCAATTTACCAAGAAGACAGAGAAATTTGCAACACATTTTATAATGTAAACTTGTTTTGTTAATTCTGTTGACACTAAAATTTATTTTTCCCCATATCCACTAAATGTGAGTTACTTTATGTATTTATTTAGTTTTACTTTCTCTAGTTGTTTTTTTCTTATCTCCTTGTAGATATAAACTATTCCTTTGTCACTTAATGCCAGTTAAGATAGAGATCATTGTTTCAGAAATGCCTAAAATACCTGTTTCCTAAACTAGATTTCTAGTTATTTCCTTTTTTTGCCTGAACATGATATAAAATGCTTCCCTGTCCAGCGTAGTTTGTTGCCTCCTTTGCTGATTGTTGTTTCCACCATCCAGCCATTCAAATATCTGCTCACCTGTCTGCCTGTGTTTCCTTACTCCAAGAGGGTTTGATAGGTCTTGCTTTATGTTAGATACTTTGCTTTTCAGATATTACAAGACATGATTAGAAAGTGAAGCATGTCTTATACATCCTTCAGAAGCATCACCTGCAGAGATTTTGTGATCACTCTAATAAGACTGCCGCTGTTCTAGACATTTTTGGACTCTACTCTCAAAACTGCCATTAATGTTTCCTTAGCCTCTACCAACAATAAGAACCAGAGAATCAGTTTGTTGTCTGTGGAGTTATACTCCGTGTTTTTTCATGAATTAACTAATCACTAATTTAATATTTGAAAGGACTGTAGTACTCATGGTAGATGATCTTCTCTGTCACATTCTCACAACCTTGTTGCCCATCACAAACTTGACATGATGGCCATCTGCTTCTAGTATAAGACCTTATATGGGTGCTCCTTCAAATATATGTGGGCCTAGTTTTTGCAATATGTATCCATATGTTTACCCATATATATGCCCAGTAGTTTCTGCCCACCATCCTAAACTTGTCCTCTAAAACTGCATGCTTTACACATAATTTCTTATATAGGATAGCCATTCAAACAGCATACTTGCAATCCCAGTAGCCTCCATTATATCTGTGTGTTTTTAAATTTATGTTAAATATATTTCTTATGACATGGTTCCAAGGTTTTTATTACTGTTCCTTGCCTTCCACTGTATGCTTTCTAGATTACTAAATGACCCTCTTTAAGAACATAGAACCCCCCTTAAATATGACTCTTAATACTGAATGCAATTATTAAATTGGTTTCCAACCAGTATCAAATAAAGTAAGAGTAACACCTACATTGATTTGAGCTCTGTGTTTCAGAATCAAATTATTAATGAACAGAAATATGGTGGTGAGTCATTTTGTAAAGTGAAGCTTCTTTGTAAGCCCCTGGAATATATATATAAATTGAGTAAATTAATTTTATCATATACTGGTTTTACTTATATTTAGTAAAATCTGTCTTGTTTATATTTTGAAGACTGAAATTTGTGTACCTACTCTCTCTTCAAGGTAGGTGCTTTCAAATGAGTCAAAGCATGGAGTCAAATTAATATGAAAAAAATAAGACTTCTGTTGATATACCATGTTCATACATTTTATAATGCTATAGAAGCTTTTCATTTCAGTAAATGTAAGCAACATGTTATTAATATTATCACAGCATCTTTAGTGAAGAGAAAAATTGATTTTCCATAATTCTCCTTGGAATGACACTTACATACTTTATGTTAGTTAAAAATTTTAAGAAACCATTAACCATCAATTTTAGTAACTATATATTGTGCCAGATTAATTTATTATTTTCCCCAGTCTGTTTTGCTGTGTGTCCTTTCAGAAATCCTATATTATGGCAAACATCATTTCAAGATTTTGAGGAGGTATGAGTTCTATTTTGTGTTTATAGCATGGCCATCAACTCTCTACAAATACTATCAAGCTATCCGAACTGAATGTATTTCTTAGTCTTGAAGTTTGTTTGTTTGTTTGTTTGTTTTTTATGAGAACTCAAGACTATTTTCAGGATCACAACACTTAACCCTGTCAAAGTATACCTGCAGAATCACTGTCCTTTCTGAGTGACACCTCTCCCTCTTGAATTCATCCTCTCATTTACCAAATGATTTTTTAAAATTTAGTTATGCAAATATATGAATATCTTCTAATACCTAAGGGACATAATAGTAATAATGGTGATAGCAATTATTATTATTATTATTATGATGATGATGATATATATCAATATATAATGATATTAATAATATATATTATAAATATAGATACTATATTATCTAGAGCTTACTATAAATAAGTTACTGTGGTAGACACTTCACCTGAATAATTGCTGATCCTCACAACAGCTCTATAAGAAGGCCCGTTATGAAAATGAGACCCCAATATGTTAAGTGACTTTCCCAAGGTAACCCATATAGTAAGTGATTGAGATAAAATTTGAATCTGTGATATGTATACCATGTTCCATGGTATTTGAGGACCTCATAATTCATTCAGTAAATATACCCTGAGTGCCCATTAGGTTTCAGGCACTGTTCAGGAATTAGAACAATGAATAACACTAATGGTACACACATTTAAGAAGGTTAGACCTTTGCAGTGGTTGGGAACTAGATGGTCTAGGCAATCAAATAAATGCACACGACTTGGGGCTTGATCTCATGAGCCTGAAATCATGACCAGAGCCAAAATCAAGAATCAGACACTTAACCAACTGAGCTACCAAGCTGCCCCAGTAAAGGTTATTCTTTATCAAATTTTCTCAATCAATTACTTTTATAATGTTAATTCTAATAAACATTTGACAATTATATAACTCTTATTAGGCATTTATTGACGATAGTAACTAACTTTTATTGGACATTTATTGAGGATCAGGCACAATTCTAAGTGTTTCACATATATAATTTTACTTAATTCATGCAGTTATCCTATGAGTTAGGTTCTTCATTAATTACATTTATCTGATGAAGAAACAGAAGCAGAGAGAGGTTGTGTAACTTGCCCAAAGTTAAGAGATAATAAATGGAAATACCATATTTTAACAGAGGAGTCTGATTCCAGAACCTGGAATTGAAACTACTGTGCCACTCTTCCTTCCTGCATTAATGGAGAAGAGCTCATTAACTCCTGAGTCATTCATTATATCATTAATTGCAGATCTACAACCATAGTCTGGACTTGTCTCCTGATTCCTAAAACTCATGTTATTACTATCTATGCTCAATATACATAGTTAGATATTCTTTACATTGAAATTGTACAGTAATTATCATGACAGTAATGAAACTAAAATAATTGCTATTTATTGTCCTTCAGCTTTGTTTCAAGTTTTATAGTAGGTGTTATTCCTAAATATGTTGTTCTTTTCCCCTTTAATTTAGTTTTCACAATTACCTGGCAAGGCAATTTCTATCATTCCCACTTGATATCCAATGGATCTGAAGCCTAGAGATTTTAAGCAACTTATTACCCAACCAACAAATGGTAGATTTAAAGTCTATGTTCTTTAATTTATGCCTAGAAATCTCATTTATAATCAATCTATTCAAAATCGCTCCTCAATTTAACTATCCTGTTTCTATTTTTCTGGTATTCAGAAAAAAAGGAGTGAATTCAGTTGCTCAAAAATCCACTAATGTTTGCTTTTTCTTTCTCAATGGCCCAGGTATTTATTCCTAGCTTAAGTCATTTTTCATCTGCAATATTTTTCATATATGGATTATATATCTCTTTGCTTCCCATCTTTGCAGCCATGCACCCAGTGAAGGCTCTAGTTATGTGTTGTCTGTCTTCTCTAATAGCTTCTAATTAGTGTCTACGTCTGATTCCCTTGCCTTCTCTCCAAATACCATCCTTTGATTTACTCATAAGTTTATTTTCCTAAAGTACAAATTCCATTTTTTACTTCACAGTTAAAGAACTACTAGGGTTTATTTGACATACTTCTTTGGTCAGATGTCTAGCCCAATTAGACTTATCAAGTTAGATCAATAAATGCCACTGTTCTTTTTACCACTTTTCTTTTTCTTTTATTTTTAATTCCTTCATCTTTTATGCTGAGCTTTTATATTTGTTGTTGTCCCATATATCTTGAGTCCTGTGGGATTAAGGTGTGCTAATTATGATTGCTACTTATATTGGTAGTTGCATCAGAGTGGTGGTTATGGTGATAATGGTACTAGATAACTTGTTTTAAGCACAGTGTTATAGGCATACATTATACAAGATGTCGCTTCATAGTCAAAATGTCCTATAAACCATAAACTTAAAGAGTGGGTAATTACTCATGGTTTAAAAAAGCGGGGGGATAGTGTTTTGCATAGTTCCAAATCCAAGTCTGTTGATTTCAGTCTCTTTTCTCTAGTTAATAACTTCCCTCTGTAATCTCAGGGAGGTGGTATTTGGTAGCCATTTATTCAGAATGGCCAGTGGCTGTTCAGTGATGGTTGGAATTCTCATTCATAGACAAAGAAGCAAAATTTATTCCCAGGAAACAGTACCAAGTACTTTGCCTGAAGAGCCACAAGAAGAATGGCTAAACATTTTCACAAGTTTCATTATGGGCACTATTCTAATACTTTGTATATATTAATTCATACTCCTCAAAATAAGCCTATGGAAACAGGTGCTGTTATTATCCCAATTTTATTGGTGAAGAAACTGAAGCATGGAAAGATGATGCAGATTACCCAGCATTTGTTCCTAGATGGTCTGGGTCCGGAGTTCACTTTCATGATCATTACACTACACTGTCCTTTTTTTCTAAGTTAGTATGAAAAAATGATCCCTGTGGGGATGCACAGTATTTAGTTTCCAGGCTCCTTCTATACTGCTAAATCCATAAAGCTATGGCTGATCCCATCAACAGAATATGATTTCTTTGATCCCTCACTGTACTTTCTTTCTTGTAGTTCTTATGGCCAAGGCATGACCTTCCATCATGGAGGGGAGAAATATACTGTGAGATCAACATGGTGGTCCAAAGCACAGGGGCTAAGAAGAAGTGGGTAGTGCAAACAGAATTCATGGAGGTATTACAAAACCTGGAGAGGCTTTTCCTAGGGGTTGAAGACATGTATAGTTTTGCCACTCTGCTGTGATTGAAGTTAGATGTGCAGGTAGGTAGGTATGTTCTGGCTCAGGATCATCTATTTTTTGGTCACTAAGAATGTCACTAGACATGTCACTGAAATGATAACAAAGTTTTCGAGATCCCAATTAAACAAGTCAGTAGTGCTCAAGTAATACAAGGAAACCAGGGAATTAGTGAATTTAAAGAATACAAGAACTGAACAAATGATTTCAGTAAAGTTGCAGGATATGAAAATAATACACAGGAATTTGTTGTGTTTCTATACACTAATAACAACACAGCAGAAAGATAAATTAAGAAAACAAGTCTATTTATAATGATGTGGCTAGAGCTAGAGCATATTATGGTAAGCAAAATAAGTCAGTCAGAGAAAAAGACAAATACCATATGATATCACTCATATGTGCAACTTAAGAATCAAAATAGATGAACTCAGGGTTAGGAGAAAAGAAAAGAAAAGACAAGAGAAGAGAAGAGAAAAGAAGAGAAGAGGAAAAAAAAGAAAAGAAAAAGAGAGGAAAGCAAACCATAAGAGATTCTTCACTATAGAGAACAAACTGAGGGTTGCTAGAGGTGGTAGGAAATTGGTTAAATAGGTGATGGATATTAAGGTGGGCACTTGTGATGAGCCCTGAGTGTTATATGTAAGTGATGAATCACTAAATTCTACTCCAGAAACAAATATTATACTATATGTTAACTAACTAGAATTTAAATTAAAAAACTTGAAACAAAAAAAAAAAAAGAAAATAATTCCATTTATAATTGCATCAAAAAGAATAAAATACCTTGAAATAAACTTAACCAAGGAGGTGAAAAACCTGTACTCTAAAGACTATAAAACACCGATGAAAGAAATTAAAGATGACACAAAGAGATGGAAAAACAATCCAAGCTCTTGGATAGGAACAATTAATATATTTAGAATGTCCATACTAGGGGCGCCTGGAGGCTCAGTTGTTGGGCATCTGCCTTGGGCTCAGGTCATGATCCCGGGGTCCTGGGATCGAGCCCCACATTGGGCTCCCTGCTCAGAGGGAAGCCTGCTTCTCCCTCTCCCACTCCCTCTGCTTGTGTTCCCTCTCTCGCTGTATCTCCCTCTGTCAAATGAATAAATAAAATCTTAAAAAAAAATAAATAAATAAAAATTAAAAAAAAAAAAAAAGAATTCCATACTACCCAAAGCAATCTGCAGATTCTGTGCAATCCCTAGCAGAATACCAATAGCATTTTTCACAGAAATAGAATAAACAATAGTAAAATTTGCATGGAACTACAGAAGACCCGAAATAGGCAAAGAAATCTTGAGATAAAACAAAGCTAGAGGTATTACAATTCCAAATTTCAAGATGTACTATGAAGCAGTAGTAATCAAAACAGCATGGTACTGGCACAAAAACAGAAACATAGATCAGTGGAAGAGGATAGGGATCCTAGACATAAATCCACACTTATATGGTCAATTAATCTTTGACAAAGGAGGCAAGAATATACAATGGGGAAAAGACAGTCTCTCCAACTCAACAAATGGTGTTAGGAAAATTGGACAACTACATGGACCACTTTCTTATACCTTTCCAAAAATAAACAAGCTGGGGTAAAGACATAAATGTGACACCTGAAACCATAAAATTCCTAGAAGAAAACATAGACAGTAATTTCTTTGATATAAGCCTTAGCAACATTTTTCTAAATAAGTCTCTCCAGTCAAGGGAAACAAAATAAAAAGTAAACTATTGGGACTACACCAAAATAAAAAGCTTTTGTACAGCAAAAGAAACCATCAACAACAAAAAAGGGAACCTACAGAATGGTAAAAGATATTTGCAAATGATTTATTCAGTAAAGGGTTAATATCCAAAATTTAAAAACATAAAACTCAACACACACACACACACACACACACACACACACACACACACAGAGTTTTTTAATTTAATTCTAATTCTAATTCAAAAAGGGGCAGATGACCTAAATAGATATTTTTCCAGTGATATATAACAGACATGGAAGGATGTTCAACATCACCAATCATCTGGGAAATGCAAATCAGAACCACAATGATATCACCTTACACTTGTCAGAATGGCTAGAATCAAAAAGATAAGAAATAAAAAGTGTTGACAAGAATGTGGAGGAAAGAGAACTATTATGCACTATTGGTGGAAATAAATTGGTGCAGCCACTATGGAAAACAGTATGCAAGTTCCTCCAAAGATTAAAATAGAAATACCATATGACCCAGTAATTACACTACTGAGTATACCCAAAGAAAACAAAAGCACTAATTCAAAAAGATATATACACTTCTAATTTTATTGCAGTATTATTTACAATAGCCAAGATATGGAAGCAACCCAGATGTCCATCAATAGAACTGAATAAAGAGGATGTGGTGTGTATGTTATGTATGTGTATATATACATATGTAATGGAATATTACTCAGCCATAAAAAATGATATCTTACCATTTGCAACAACATGAGTGGACCTAGAAGGTATTATGCTAAGTGAAATAATCAGACAGAGAAAGACAAATACCATCCGATTTCACTTATGTGTGGAATCTAAAAAAAAAATTAAAGTAAAAAAATGAATTAATAATAAATAAGCAGAAAAACAACATAAATACAGAGAACAAACTTATGATTACCAGAGGGGAAGGGGGTGGGGGGATGGGTAAAATGAGTGAAAGAGAAATGGAAGATACAGGCTTCCAATTATGGAATGAGTAAGTCACAAAGATGAAAGGTACAGTATAGGGAATATAGTCGGTAGTATTGTTGTAATTGCATTGTATGGTGACAGATAGTAGGTGTGCTTGGAGTGAGTGGAGCATAAAGTATAGATTTGTCAAATCACCATGTTGTGCACCTGAAACTAATGTAACACTGTATGTCAACTATACTTCAATTTAAAAATAAATAAATAATGTCAAAAAACTATAAAAAAAGAAAAAAGTAAAAGAAAAGAAGAAAAATGCAGATGTCTTCCAGAAACTGGAAAAGAAGGAAACATATTCTCCCTAGAACCTCCAGAAGGAACACAGCAATTCTGACAGCTTGATTTTAGCCCATTTCAAATTCTGGCCTCTAGAACTATAAAATTATAAACTTATAGTGTTTTAAGTAACTAGTCTGTGGCAAATTGTTACAACAATAATAGGAAACTAATATGATATCTGATCTGGTATTCCTTGCAAGCTCCCACCAAATATTTAGTTAGGAAAAAAAACAAAAACAAAGAAACTAAGATATTTTAATCCTGATTGAAATTCACCTAAAATAGTAATTCAAAAAGTGATTTTTGAAGGAATTCTAAAGCATTCTAGGGAAGAAAAAATGGTGAGTCTGTCAAATTCATTCCCTTTCCCGTGTTCTTCTTCCTAGGTTTAGCTTAGGAAATCCTCAGATCCAAATGTTCAGTTACCACAAAATTAAATATTAAAAAAGAAGTTAGGTAAAAAGTGAAATAGGTGAAGGGGATTAAAAGGTACAAATTTCCATTTATAAAGTAAATAGATCATAGTATCAAAAAGTACCTCATAGAGAATATTATCAATAATAATTGTAATAACTTTCTGTGGTGACAGATGGTAACTACACTTACGATGGTGAACATTTCATAATGTATGTAACTGTCGAATCACTGTTATACACATGAAACTAATAAATATTGCTTGTGGCCTATACTTCAATTAAAAATAGGTGTTCGAAGATTGACATATTTTGGGTTTTATTAAGTCCCCAAATAGTATATTTCTGGATTTCTTTTGGCCCTAGGC
>PISX010027629.1:0-22731 GCA_004024625.1 Mellivora capensis | reverse complement strand
ATTTATTCAGTGCCTACCCTCATGCAGGCAGTATGCCAGGTGTCAGGAGGACAGCCGTTAAAATAGAAAACTTCTGGCTGCCTGGGGCTTCCATTCCAGAAGGGCTAGAACAACTGGACCGACTCTAACTGGAAATCTAGATATTTTGGTGATGTGAGCCAATGCATTCCCTTTACTACTTCAACTAGTTTGTTCCAAAGTTCTGTTGTTTTCAACTAAGAATGTTCTTCTTTACATACAACTTCTCTCCTCATCTCCAGCCAAGCAAAATAGCTCTTTCCCTGCATATCCTATGACATTTCTCATTCAGGTTTGTGCACAGTTTCCCCTCAACTTGAAATGACCTCCTATCCATGCTCAAAGTCAAATATCTTAGTAACTTTAGACATAGAGTTTGAATTGTAGTCTTCAAAAAATACCTCTTCATTCTTTCTTTCCAGCTTAGATCAGGTATCCTTTCTGGTATGTTATTTAAACGGATGCAACTATGT
This sequence comes from Mellivora capensis, assembly GCA_004024625.1. NCBI lineage: Eukaryota > Metazoa > Chordata > Mammalia > Carnivora > Mustelidae > Mellivora > Mellivora capensis. Next base: position 22,240 of record PISX010027629.1, on the reverse strand, counting down.
GCATGAGACTATTTATATACATTTGTGAATACTATAAAAAGTCGGGGGCTCAGAGTCATCTTAGTTTCCTTGGGCTGATAACAAAATACCATAGATTGGGTGGCTTATACAACAGGCATTTATTTTCTCACAGTTTGCTTGAGGCTGGAAGTCTGAAATTAGAGTGTCAGCAATGTCTGGTTCTGGTGAGGTCTTCTTTCCTAGCTTGAAGATGGATAACTTTTCACTGTGTGCTCACAGAGCATGTGCATGGAGGCAGGGGTGGGGGACACCCCTTTCTCTTCTTATAAGGCCACTAATCTTATTGGAATAAGAACCCTACCCTATGACTTCATTTAACCTTAATTACCTCCTAAAAGCTCTATCTCCAAATACAATCACATTGGGGGTTAGGGTTCAACATAGGGATTTTGTGGGTGGGGCACCCTTCAGTCAACCATAAGGGTTTAGCATTCTACAAAAACATTTTGAAACTGTTACACAGAGATACGTCTAAAATTTAGTTCTCAAACCTGCAACACTGGATCAGCTGGGAGCTTGTAAAACATACAAATTCTGAGGCCACAGTCAGAGCCCTTGAATCAGAATTTCTGGGGGTAGAGCCAAGGAATTTGTATTTTAACAACTTTCCCCATGTGATTTCCATGTATTCTCAAGTTTGAGAATCACTGTGTTCTACAACACTATTTCTTCACGAGAGTTTTCTGAGTAAACTTATTTCATGATGAAATGTTTAAGAGATGCTGACCCAATAAAGGAAAACAGGTTTTCACTTTTTCGTATGACTCCATTGTGCATCTCTAATAGAAGATGGATACTGTGTTTCCATAGAATGTTACCCCACTCCTTTTCACTTTAGTTTTTAAACTGAATTTAAAACCAATTATGAAGACCTGGAAGAACTAGTAAGACACCTTACAGCTTAGGAAAAGTTGATCTCTTTTCTAGAGAAAAGTTGGACCTATTTCCAAACACTATTATTTTGTTTATAATCTGGCTTTATATTTATCTAACCACACTGTATGTTTCAACCCTGTGAACGGACACCGGACCTTATATTTCATATCTACCCCTGGCCTAACATTATAGGATGTGCTCAATAAATATTGTTAAATGACTGGCATTTCATTTATTTTATAAATAGATGATCCTAACTCTTAAGTCTTAGATTTTATCGGACATTTATTTATTTATTATTATTGAGCTGTTATTAACCTTAAACATCCTATAGATACTAACAATAATTGAAGAGCAGGATATTTGGAAAAGACAATGACATTTCTGGTTCTTGGTCTTACTGACTTGTTGATATGGAGTAAATAACCTCTCTATGACTCAGTTCTCTCCTCTGTAAAAATGGGAACACGGTACTCCTGCAACTGCAGGATTAGTTCAGGGCTGGATGCGGAATGTTGCTGGAAATATTTTTCAAGGTGATTTAGAAAACCTAATTGTAAACGTCATCCAAATTTTTAGCTGTTTGAGATAAGTCATCCTATCAGTCCACCATTAAGTGCAGAAATTGTCAAGGTTAAGAGATCACTCTTTCCAAAGAGTTTTTTTTTTCTCTTTTCTTTTCTTCTTCTTTTTTTTTCTTTTTAGAGAGTAGCGAGGGTGGGCTCATCTGTGGGTTTGCCTCCCACTTACTCACCCTACTTTCTTCTTAGTGTCTTCATTCATTGGGATACAACACTTCAAAGCTTTATGGCATTTAATATTGTGGGAGAGATGAATCTGAATAAAGAATCACAGTTGAATCATTGCTAACCTTGATGGATTAGCACCAACGAGCTCTTCAAGATGTCATTTTTTTAAGCTTTTTGAATGATTGGTTTTCAATGGCTCCCTCTAAGGAATTTTAATTTTGAGAGCTGCATAGACAAATGCACACACAAATCATTTAGTGTCCACCTCCAGGAGAAAGTAAAAATGCTTATAAGGTAAAATTTTCTCTTTTTACTTCACCAGCCTTCTGTTAGAAAAGAGTTTTTCTTTGTTCAAAGTCTAACTTAGAAGAATTTCTTCTTTTACAGTTTGGCTATTCTGGTTATTGCTGCTATGAACACTGGGGTGCATATGGCCTTTCTTTTCACTACATCTGTATCTTTGGAGTAAATACCCAGTAGTGCAATTGCAGGGTTGGAGGGTAGCTCTATTTTTAATTTCTTAAGGAATCTCCACACTGTTCTCCAGAGTGGCTGCACCAACTTGCATTCCCACCAACAGTGTAAGAGGGTTCCCCTTTCTCCACGTCCTCTCCAACACTTGTTGTTTCCGGTCTTGTTAGTTCTGGCCATTCAAACTGGTGTAAGGTGGTATCTCAATATGGTTTTGATTTGAATTTCCCTGATGACTAATGATGATGAAAATTTTTTCATGTGTCTGTTTGTATGTCTTTGGAGAAATATCTGTTCATCGCCAAACTGTGGAAAGAGCCAAGATGCCCTTCAACACATGAATAGATAAAGAAGATATGGTCCCTATATACAATGGAATATTACACCTCCATAAGAAAGGATGAATACCCAAGTTTTGTATCAACATGGACGGGACTGGAGGAGATTATGCTGAGTGAAATAAGTCAAGCAGAGAGAATCAATTATCATATGGTTTCACTTACTTGTGAGCATAAGGAATAATATGGAAGACGTTAGGAGATGGAGAGGAGAAGTGAGATGGGGGAAATCAGAGGGGGATATGAACTATGAGGGACTGTGGGCTCTGAGAAACAAACTGAGGGTTTTGGAAAGGAGGGGGGTGGGGGATTGGGTGAGCCTGGTGGTGGGCATTAAGGAGGGCACATATTGCATGGAGCACTGCGTGTGGTGCATAAGCAACGAATTTTGGAACACTGAAAAAATAAAATTAAAAAAAAAAAGAATTTCTTCTAAGTAGTCATAAGAGTAAGGAGTATATAATTGAAAGGATGAAATTCTGTGGAGGAATTATCCACTATTTTTTCCAATAATGTATGAAAATGAAGTCTGCTAATAATGGAGATGATTTTACTGATGATAACAACAAATATTTATCACAGACCTGATGTGCACCATGAATTGTGCTCACCATTTTATATATCTAACCTTGTTTGATGCTTCAATATGCTCATCAGGAAAAAACTCTTATTATTCCCATTTTATAGGAAACTGGTTTAAAGAGGTTTAGGGAAATAAAGCAACTCCCTCGCTACCACAGACCATTTGTGGTAAAGATTGTATGGTAAATATGGGGTTCCTGGTTCTGACACTCACTCAGTGATCAAGACTCTTCAGCTCTTGAAGACTCAGCTTCTGCAGCTCTGAAATGGGAATGATTAGGATTCATCTCAGAATGAGACTGTACAGGTGAACAAATACTGTCTACTGTAAAGAGTATGAAATGTTTAGAGTGTTTTTCTTTTTGTTAATTCAGTGTTATTCATACTCTTGGCTAATACTAGCAAGGCTGGCCCAAGAATCTGAATGCCTAAGTTAGAATCCTGTGGATTCCCTCTGTTTGCTGTATGACTGTGGTCAAGTTAGTAACTTCCCGGTGCCTCTGTATCCTTGTCTGTGAAATGTAGGTAATGGGTGTAGGAGGGACATATATACACTGTTTGAGAATTGAATTGACCACTGGCACATCTGTGTTCCATACATTTTACCTATTAAGATTAGTATTGTGGGTTTCCCTGAGAACCATACTTCTGATAGGAGCTTCAGAGAAGACGCTGGAAAAAAGGCAGAGAACATTAAGAACCCTCTTGATTCCTTGCAAGCTTTAAAACTACTTCCCCCAAGTGAATTGCCTTCCAGGAAGGAGAGACATTGTTTCCTTTTCAGGTTTCATTTTCTTCTCGCCCACTCTATTCACACCCTCCCAGGAAGGACAAATCAGCAAAAGCCCCGAGATTCGCTGTAGCGAGGATAATTATGAACCCACCAAGCCCTCACGACGTTCATTATTTAGGCTGCAAGTACAGGAATTAAAGGCCCATCAGCCTCCAGTCTTTCATGACTGTACAAGCCTGGTCTGCAGAAGACCACGGCATATAGTGCTGTCAACACATTCTCTTTAGTAAATTGCGGCCCTCCTCTACTCCCTGAAGCATTTCACAGCAGGTGAAGTCCCTTATTGTCTTACATTTACATATTTCCTGAGTTTGCAAATTTTGTTGCATTGCTTTCGTTACCAGTGTCCCAAGTCCTTATATATTTGTATCGCATTTACTGTAGTTTGAAATGGTTTCTCAGAAATAGGACATTACAAATCCTGGGAGAGATTCTGAGAGTTGGAGACAGAGTCCTCTGAGAGCTGTTCAGGAATGCTTAGCATGAGTCAAAAAAATCGTTTTTCCCCCAAATCCTCCAATGGAAACATCTATAGGGGCCGATACATATGTGTAGAATCTATTAAAATATCCATGTTGAGTGCAAGAAACCCAAGCTGGCAGTGAGGAGAGGCCTGGAGTGATTTATTCCAGGAGAAGGAAGATGTAAATGTTAACCAAATACTTTAAAAGTCCTGGGCATTGAGTCAAACAGTTTCCTATGTCTTCTAACATGTGATTGAGTCTAAGGTAATAATTTAATGTAATTCTGACAACAGTTTCGTGAAATGAGTATTATCTCTGTTTTATAAATAAAGATTCAGAGGCTGCAAGAAATTTAGGCATGAAGAGGTTCAATAAGTTAGACATGACCTTTCATTACCTTTTCTATTGCTTTGTAACAAATTGCCTCAAACTTTAGCTTGTAAATAACAGAAGTTTATTATCTCACAGCTCTTGGAACATAGGAAGCACTGTATTAGCGATTGCTATGTCTGTGATGACCGAGCCATTCCTGATGCTGGATATAGCTAAACTAGGATGTTCACTGGATAAAATCATGCAAGGTAAGTTTATGTAGTAATGCCCAAGGCAGACATTATTCCAAATGCTATTTAAATCTATGATATCAATTAAACTTCACAGTGACTCAATGAGTTGGATATGAGTGTTTCCCCCATTTTAGAGGTAAGGAAAGAAACTGAGAGACATTAAATTTTGCTCAAGGTTTCACACCCAGTAGGTGGCACAGAAAAAGTCAAACCCAGGCAGTCTTGTTGCAGAACTTGTGTTCCCAACCTCTATACCATACACCCTACGGGGCTGCATTAAGACAGAGCCTGCCCACCATGATCATATCACTTCATCCAGGGAAGAACTGGGAACTATTGAGGGATAAAAGCAAGAAGACAATTGTATTTATGGATTAGAAAAGGGATCCTGACCACAGTTCACAGCACAGATCGAAGAAATGGAGAGCTGAGAGACAGGAAGACTGGGGAAATAATGTATTTTAAAGGATAGTGTGAATTCTGATCCAGTAGGCGAGATCAGGTCACTTTGAGACATAACAGAAACTAAAATTGAAGAACAGTGTTCTCTTCTTGAGAGCTTTAATTTTTTGTGTGTTGGTGTCTTGTTTTAGATACTGTTTACTGTCTTCCTCTTTCTTCTTCATAAACAGTGGAGGCCTCACCCAGCTTCTCTCGCCATTTGCTATGGCTATGAGATTGAGCTTTGGCCAACAGAATGAGGAAGAATATGAAAAGAGCCATCCCACGCATTCTTTCTTTACTCCCTGTCCTCTTCTGGCTGACTGAGATGGCAACCCCAGATTGACTTCAGAAGCTGCATGTTCTAGATGGCGACGTACTACCAGCTTGGATTCCTGAGTGACTGTGGAGAAGAAGCACATCCCACTCCGCAAATTTCAACACACACTTCATGTACCACCTCACTGGATTGTTCCATACTGATATAATGAAAAATTTTTGTTGTTCTAAGTGCTTACAAATTTGGATCTGTTTGTAATCACAGTCTAGCTTAAACTAATTAAGATAATATCCGATTCTAATAATGCTAAAATTGTGAAATCCTGTTGCGCAGATATATTTTAAACCTTTAGTGAAAACTATTTCTCTTTGATACATCTCTCTCATGCTCTTTTACACTGTATTTTAACTAACTGGAATTAAAATAAAAACTAAAAATCAAAACAAAACAAAAACCCAATTCTCTCATGGTTTTTGAAAACACTTTCTGTCACAATGCTTTTGGGGAAGTCCTTTTGGATATATTTTGAGTTAGGGGAAGTTAAAAAGAGGATAGTGTGAAAGGAGAAAAAATAGTACCTCATGCTTCAGAATTTACAAAAGATGCCATCTGCCCTTGTGGGAAGAGCATGAGGGTCAATCATTTGTAACCCATGGAACATTGGGTTTCTGAAAGTACACTGTTCTTAACTTAGGTCAATTTCACTGAAGAGGTTACCCTGGTGATTACCCCAAATGTGTAAAATCCGTATTTAAAACACAATGGCAGGAAACCAAAAATGGGTAGGCATATTTCTGATTCTCAGAGAGTACAAAGGGGCCCCTGAAGACTGACAGCACTGGAAAAACAGAAGAAACGGGTTTGTTTCTTTTTTTGAAGAGCAATCAACCTCAAACATACTACTAATGACTGTTTCATTTCAGTCTACCCACGTGGTTTTGTTTCTTCTACTCTGTAAATGTGAGCCTTTTTGGTCATTCTACAGATTTTCCACCACTAAAAATATCAGGGGCTTAACTGACAAATCAAGGGTATTTTTGACAAGATAGTAGATTAGCCCTGGGAAATTCTCCCCACCTGCTGAGAAAAAAAAAAAAGAGAGAGAGACACATGAGGGTTACAGAGACTCTTTCAGTGGTTGGCCTGAGGCCAATCTTTGCTATCTACCCATCCTTATTCATACATAAATGACACATGATTATTTAGGGCAGTATTTTAAAATATGCTGATATTAGTCAATACAGGAATTAATAATTACCTATTTACCTGTGACTTTTCATGCACTAAAAATATTTGAGGATGAAGGCATGTTAGGTTTTCACTAAAAATTAAATCACTGATCTCCTATTGTTTTCAGGGACGTTGATGGGCATCCATGATGTGAACACTCAGCTTCCTGATGTGAAAACCTGAGGTGGAGAGTTTATGTAACCCAATCAATTCCTCCCACCTCAGAAATGGTCATCTACCTTCTAATCTATTTTACTCCCAACTGGCTTCCACATGCTGTGTTCAGTCAACAAATGCTTACTGGATGGAGACTTTGGGCCTGGCTTTTTGGAGCGTACTGAAGGTATAGACCATTTCCCTGCCATCACAGAAGTCGCTGTGGAGGAGGGAAGCCAGGTTTAATCAAATGATCTCACAAATAAATACTTGTTTATGAAAAAATAAATGCTGCAAGAAAAGGGGGCAGGCGATTTGCAAGCAGGTAACAGAGGATCTGAAGGTATCCAGTGATTCAGAGTCATGCTTTCTTGTAGAAAAATGAAGACTGCCATCTAAAGGAAGTGCCAGCAGTAGTTAACCAGGTATGGCAGATCAAACATGGTCAGCTGCCCCCGACAAGAGGTAGGATTGGAGAGGAGAAGAGAGTTGAGGGAAATTGGCGGGGGGGGGGGGGGGGGGATGAACAATGGGGGACTAGGGACTCGGAAAACCCACCGGAGGGTTTGGAAGGGGGGGGGGGGGGGGGGGGGGGGGGGGGGGGGGGGGGGGGGGGGGGGGGGGGGGGGGGGGGGGGTGGGGAGATGAACCATGAGAGACTATGGACTCTGAAAAACCACCTGAGGGTTTTGAAGGGGCGGGGGATGGGAGGTTGGGGGAGCCAGGTGGTGGGTATTATGGAGGGCACACATTGCATGGAGCACTGGGTGTGGTGCAAAAACTATGAATTCTGTTACGCTGAAAAGAAATGAAATTTTTAAAAAAATTGAAAAAAAAAAAGAGGTAGGATTGGTTTCCTTATCCACAGAAACTGGGCTAGTCTTTGACTTGAGTATCCAGTAGAATGTCCAAGTAAACACTTCTGCTTTTACTCCCTTGGAACACAGCTTTGTGAGTGCCAACTGAAGAAGTCTAGTCTAGGTTACCTGATGATGAGAGGTCCCTGGGGAAAAGCAGGCCCTGCTGAGTTCTCTGAGCCTAACCAGCTAGCCCCTTGCTCCAACTGTGAGCAACTCTGTTTTAGATCATTCAGCTGTGTCCAGAGGCCAAATATGTACAGCTTACAAAAACAACTCTAGCAGATATTGCTGAATCAAGAGCTAGTGAAATGGCCGTCATGTTAAGACACTGAGTTTGTTATATGGCAATAAGTTACTAATAACCCACGTTCTGTTTGGGGACTGGGACTGAATTCTGGACAGAGAAAGAAGTGTAGCAAAAGTCTGCTGAAGGAAGAACATACTTTTAGGGAATGGAAAGAGGGAGGAAGACAGAAGATTTTGGAGAAATAGACAAAGTTCAAATCAACCAAACTCTGTCAGAACTTGTCAAAGACCTCCGTTTGTATCTTAAATGCAAAGGTAGGTCATTAGATGGATTTTGGGTTTTTTTTTAAGATTTTATTTATTTATTTGACAGAGAGAGAGAGATCACAAGTAGGCAGAGAGGCAGGCAGAGAGAGAGATGAGGAAGCAGGCTCCCTGCTGAGCAGAGACCCCCTGATGCGGGGCTTGATGTGAGGCTCGATCCCAGGACCCTGAGATCATGATCTGAGCCGAAGGCAGAGGCTTAACCCACTGAGCCACCCAGGCATCCTGGTCATTAGATGAATTTTAAACAGGGAAGTGACGTGGTTAGATTTACACACGTGTATTGCTTTTTCCTTTTACCAGACTGTAAACCCATCAGGGCAGGGGGTGTAGAGGGGACAGCCATAGTGGAAGCTCAGCAAGTCTTGTTTTACTGTTTGACTTACTAGATCATCAGGATACCCAGTAGGATAAAATGAAATAACCCAGAAGTCTGGGCAAGTTCAGAGGATTGTGTACCATCCAAAAACAGAGGAGATGGGAGGTGAGACATCGGAACTTCTCATAGTTTAAAACCACTGGGGTGTTCTATTTATGGCTGAAAAAGTCATTCTTTCTACTAAATTTCCATTAAAAATCTGTCTTCGATTCATCTACTGATCAGCCGGCAGCCACTGCTTTCTTTTGCATTTGAACTGGAGTTCCTTTGACTAGGTTGGCTGGTAAATAAGGAGAGGAGACACAGGGAAAGTCAGATGACTCACTGAGCTGAGTCTCTGTCTCCAAACCTGTTAAAGCTTCAGCCCCATTGGTTCGTAAGGCTCAAGAAGAAGTTGTCAGTGTACCAAAGGAGAACCTTGGAACTCTGATGGTTTCTTAAATAATGTGAACTCGACAAAGTCTCATGGAAATATCCATGGGATTTGGGGTTAGACCGTCTTAACTTTAAATCCATGCTATGCTGTTTTCAAATTGTATGGCCTCATGCTAGTAAATTTATGTTTGCTTCAGTTTATAAAACTGCAAGGGGCACAGGGATAATAAAGTCTACCTACCATGTGGGTGAAGATTAATTGAAATGTATACAGAAATCATCTGCGCAGAAAGTTGTCAATTAAAACATGTTTACTTTCCATTATTCTTCAGAGTTTCTGAAGAACTTTGGATGGTGGGTGCCAATGGCATTTGTGTTTTGTCTGTATATTTTTCATATACACTTGAATTTTATATTTAGGTTTGTTGCAGATTTCTCTAATTTCAAACAGGAACATCATCTTTCGTTGGTCCATGTTTCAACCTTGTCTTTACTCCAGTTCAGTGATTCTCAACACGGGCTGCACATTGAAACCCCTGGGAAGTTTTAACAAAAATATCAATGTCTGTTTCCATCTCCAGAGATAAGGATGCAATTTGTCTGAATTGTGGCTGAGCCATTGGGATTAGTTTAATAAAATAATCTTTTGTGAATAAGTATGTACATGAATCTGTAGAGATTCTTTGAGGGTTATGTATAGTACTACTTTTTCTTAGAACTCACTATTAGATTAGATCTATAGCCAATGTTATTTCTACTACACCATTGAAATGATATAATTAAAACTTTTTGGTCAATATGGTGACTAAATAGGCCTGGGCCACCTGCTGGGTAAAATGGCTTTGTAGCTCCTTAAACGAATGAACACTCTTAGTTAGAGCCTAGGGGAAACCAGCCTTGTACCAAAGAGCAGGGAGTTGTGTTTCTCTTCTTCACTTGAGATAGAAAATAAAAATACAAACATTATATTTAAATTACAGGGGTTTGTGACCATCTAATACTTCATCTTTGTGATATCAGCTCACGTGATGTGATTTCTGTCTCTTTGTACATTTAGACTTCTCCATTTCTCGCCAACAACTAATTCTTCAATTAGGGTATGCTGCCACCAGGTGGCAATAAGGGCCTCCCTGGTGATCACTATCTTTGAATAATAATTGTTCATTCACACATTTATTCATTCACGGTTATTTGGAAAAGTTAATATACCTTTCACTTACTATTATTTAAATTTCAAAATGTAAACATTAATAGCATGACTGAAGTGGTATAGTTAATTTTTGTTCCAATAATTATAAAGATTGTTTAGAGGAGTGTGCATGAATTGCTGCATATGTGTGTGAAATATTCCATGTCTACACGTATGAGTGCTCTTAGAGAAATTGAAATTGAAGGGAAAAGTCCATGCCTTCCTCACTATCCCTTATTAATGGCTCATCACAGCATAACTGTGCATTGTTCATTTCTATGTTTTAGAGCCAAGTTTTGCTGTTAGTACCTCTAAGAGACTCAGTACTATGATGGAATTTCAGATGAAATTAATATTAAAATTCACTCACATGGGGGTGCCTGGGTGGCTCAGAGGGTTAAGCTTCTACCTTCGGCTCGGGTGGTGATCTCAGGGTCCTGGGATCAAGCCCCACATCAGGCTCTCTGCTCAGCAGGGAGCCTGCTTCCCACTCTACCCCATCTGCCTCTCTGCCTACTTGTGATCTCTCTCTCTGTCAAATAAAAAAATAAAATCTTAAAAAAAAATTCACTCACATGGATTCTCAAACTTTCTAGCAATGAGTATTTCCTTTTTTTTTTAATTTCATTTTTTTCAGTGTTCCAAGATTCATTGTTTATGTACCACACCCAGTGTTCCATACAATACATTCCTATTAAGGAGTTATTACTATAGCTGTTTTCCCATAGGTCGTTAATGAAATTACTTCTATCATTTTTACCTACTGATAAGTTATCTTTCACTTCTTTCACATAGGAAAAGTACAGAGGACAGTGACATAGCTCTGTGTTAGTTCTGGGCATAGTGAGTCTTCATGACCAATTCCTCTTAATTACAAAAAAGAAACTCTCTTCAATATCATGATGATGTAGCCATTAGCTATGCATGACTTGAAAGCTATGCACAGTGATTCTCTTCTACCAATAAGATTTACTTTAATATCATTTCAAGCTTTTGACAGATCATCTTTGACATAATGACTTTACTAAGAAGCAACTTAGAAGTTATTTTAAGAGCATTTTGTTATTCATAAAGAGGAACTCACAAAGTCTTGTATCTCCCTATGTGCTGAAATCTTCTGAGGAAAGGAATCTTAATGAAACTCCCTCTCCCTACTCGAAAGCACCCAGGCCAGGAGAAATTGAGAGGGGCAACAGCAAATTGCAACAGTGAACCTGGAAGGGCCAGAAAGTCCTGTCTCTGTGCTGAACACGGGCTTTTTGCACTACTTCTGAGGTGACTGACTAGAATTTTGAAAAACCAAACCACATCATGCTAACTGCTGCCTATGAGAACTAATCATATGCTGTTCTTTACAAATTTGGCACAAAGACATTGGAGACCCACCCACTTATCCCAAGTTATCCACATGGAGCAAAGCTGAGCAACTCTCCAGGTAATTTTGGAAGCCTATACAACCCAAAGTAAGGAGAATTGGGTTCAGGGAGATGCTGCTACTGATGATGTTTTTATTTCTATTTTGAGTTCCCTTGCTCCTTCAAACAGCTTTCTGTTTAAGTGATCTGTGCACCCCAGGAATCTGTCCAGCTAACCTGGTCCAGTCATATCCCTTTTAAAACAGCCTTTTTCATAGCATTTACGTGCAAGCTGTAAGCTGAGACAGAAAGCTTTATCAGACAATGAACATTTGTGGTTTTGATCTTCATGACTTTGACTCTTTGGAAACGATCCCAAAGATCCATGAAAGTTTTAAAACCCACATCAAATCTGGCCTCTCAAAATTCTGTTGTGGGCTACTCCACAGAACTCTGTCCCTTCATTTTCTTTTCTTCTCTTCTCTTTTCTTTTCCTTTTCTTTTTGTTTCTTTTCTCTTCTTTTCTTCTCTTCTCTTCTCCTTTCTTTTCTTTTCAGTGTTCCAGAATTCATTGTTTATGCAACCACACCCAGTGCTCCATGCAATACGTGCCCCTTCATTTTCTAGGTTCATTCCTCAATTAAAGGACCAGATTTGAGATGCTGAAAATGCTTACAATTTTCTGAAACTGTTAATCTGCTATTTAATCCTTGTATCGTTATTTATTCCTTCTTTTATTTCTGCCATGTTTCCTCAATTAGTGGATGATTTCTTCGAGGCTAGGACCATAGCACAGCACTCATATCAGTCAATTCCTGATTCAGAATTAGAAGCCCTAGTCCAGGGACGCCTGGGTGGCTCAGTTGGTTAAGCGACTGCCTTCGGCTCAGGTCATGATCCCAGCGTCCTGGGATCGAGTCCCACATCGGGCTCCTTGCTTGGCAGGGAGCCTGCTTCTCCCTCTGCCTCTGCCTGCCACTCTGTCTGCCTGTACTTGCTCTCTCTCCCTCTCTGACAAATAAATAAATTAAAAAAAAAAAGAAGCCCTAGTCCATCTAACTCACTTTTACATGCATTTGTTTTTATGCTAATTCTCTCACTAGTATTAATTTGTGCAATAAATATTTATTGAGTGCCTCTTCTGTTACAGGCACTGCTCTTGATGTTCAATATCCAACAGTAGATGAAACAGACATAAGTCCTTGCCTTCATGGAGTTCATGTTCTTGTAGATGGAGCAAGTGAAATATACATGAAGCTAGATAGTGACAAGAAAGAAAATAAACAGTTCCTGAGGCTATCTTGACCAGGTCAGGCTGTCCCTATGGAATCTCAGCCTGGCTATAGTTCCTGCCCGTGGTCAGCTCCTGGTGTGCCTAATGTGAACCCTAAATACTGGAATGCTGTCTGCACTATAGGCTCCTTTCACCACAGCCAGAATAATTGGGCTTCTTCCTACTTCCTGCTCTGTATTTTACTTGACCAGGAATAGAGTTTTATCTTAAACATCCAAGCGCTTGAGTTGAAAATTTTTTCGCGGTCGGTTCTTCCTAAACCTCACTAGTAGGGGTTTTATGTCATCATTCCTCCCTCTAATCCTGGCTAAAAAAACACTGCTCCAAAGTCAAACCATCACTTTGTGGCTTGGTAATTCCATTTCTCTGTTTCTTTTTTTTTCAATAATGTGTTTATATGTTAAATAATATGTTTATCTGTATACACTATATACTAACTAGATATTAATAATGTATTCATATGCTCAGCTATCTGCTATATATGAAACATTTTATTGGGGGAGCTTGTTGGAAATTCAGAATCTTAGGCCCTGTCCCCAAATGGCTGAATCAGAATATGGTTTAACAAGATTCCCAGTAATGCACATTCATGTTAAACTTGGTAAAGGGCTGAAAGTCTAGAGGAATGGTAAATGAAAGGCAATGAGAAGATCCATCTTTAGCACTGTGGGGAGATATAGGTTCCCACCCCTCTTCTCACCTAGATGCTCCATAACAGGAGAACTTACTGGTCTACCTGGTTTGACTTCAGGATTCTGAGTGGCAGGACTAGTTCACCACAAGTCCAAGATACTTGGACAGTGCAACATTTCTGGAAGCACAGAGTCTCAGATGCCCACCCTGCACTTGCAGGCATTTGAGAGTTTGTGCCTCCTTCCATTCTGTACTCATGGGACCATGTTTGTCTCACCTTAGGCCTGGCCCCAGGGTGTGCCCAGGCTGATCACTGAATGGGAGCAGCCATTGATGGGAGGTTACCCACCTGAGTGTGAGCATCTTTTCTCCCTCCTTTCTGTTCCTCAGGAAAAGCCCCTCTAGAGGTGCTTTCTTGTGCTCTCTCTCTACTCTTTAATATCTATCTTCTGTGATTTGATGGTAAAATTTGGGAATAACATTGAATGGAATGAAAAGGGTTGCAGGGACCCTCCAGTCTATTAGTTGGGTTTTATAACTCCATTTACTTCACTAAGAGTTCAGAACATTACACTAACTCAGGATGACCTAGGTCCTTTTTAGTTTTTTCCTGGGTCCTTGTGTATCTATCTTCCTTGATAGCCACATAGAGGGTTGCTTGGAAAATGGGGTAGGATTCAGGCATTCCTGGTTTCCCAACTCCCTACCAGAGAGTTCCACGTTGAGAGATACTGGGAATGTACCTGTTATTTATATAGGGTTGATTTACTTTTTGTTTAGATGATGATCCCAGGATCATGGTTCCCACAGTAGAGAACCCTGAAGGGAGGAAGTTTGAGTGATTGGTTCACCACAATACCACAGACACCTCCAACAGGTGTGGGACCTGGGGTAGGCTTCTGCACTTTCAATTATTCACTTTTCCCATCTGTAAAATGAGAACCATAGTAAAAATTCTCACTGTACAGGATTAACCAAAAAATTAAATCAACAAATGCGTGTGACAAGTATTTCATAAACCACTATGCAAATATTCTTGTTTATAACCTTGTAATTAAGTTTAAAAGGAATGCAGAAAACAGTATTTTTTTAATAAAAGAGGTTCAGATAATCTCAAGGTCCATAGTCTGTAGGTACTGGGGCTGAGGCTTGGACCAGAGTGCCCCACTTCATTCCCTGCCTCCCTGACACATAACATAGACATCTCACTGTTTATGTTCTCTGAAATTTGAATGACATGCCCTCCACCCTCCATTTATTTTTCCTCTTTATATCAAGACATCTTTTTAGATTCACCCCTTGGAACCTAATGTCTTAACTAAAATTATTATTGATCAGCTTCTTGCAAGGCTGGAGGTAAGGCAACAGCTGAAGCAAAACAGGCTCTTATTTGCATTTCAGGTGGGTCAGCAAAATGTGGCGCTGCCTCTGCCGTTGTGCCTGCATGGTAATAAAACTTCCTGGAATTCACAGTCCCTCTATAGCTGACTTGGGCTCACATTCAGGCCAGACTATGAGGCTCCACCTGGACTAAAAATCCCCCAGAACATCCAAGTGATGCCTTCCTGAGCAAAGCAAAAGCCAACTTGGAACTGTCCCCCCACCTAAAAAAAACACCCCCCAAAGTCTTGACTGTCTCACACTCTGTACTGCTTAGCTTCTCCAGCTGCATGGGGCCACTTGATACTGTACTGGGCACTCCCTCCTGCCTGTTTCTAAAGTTAACCTTTATTAGAGGCTGGAGAATGTCTGCAGACTCCAACATCCTGAGATCAGCAAATGCCCCCTTTGCATACTTCACTTCTGAAGTCCAGATTGATCCTTCAGCCCTGTCCCATTCCCCTGTCTAGAATCTAATTTGGGGACTTTGAAATTGAGATATTGACTTGCTCTTCCTAGATGGCCTTCTTAGGTGACAATTAATCAGGCAGATATCCTGCTTTATATTTCCAAACCCTTTCACCATACTTTCTGTGATTCTCATCTCATGGTCAGTGAACTACTGTAATCATTCATTCATTCCCTATTCCATTCACTTTTTAATTCAACAATCTTTACTGAGTATTGTTTATGAGACGGACTCTGCTATGCATTGTGAACACAATGGAGTCAGAATTTCTTGGCAAAGACAGACATTCGTTTATCAACATAAGCTATTTGTTAAGCACCAGCTACGTGGCAGGGATTGTTCTTAGCATGAGGGATTCAGTAGAGAATGAGCAGGTATAATCTTTGCTCTCATATAGCTTACTTTGTACTGGGGTAAGGTGGGGAGGAGAGGAACAGACACAAAACAGTAACATGTCAGTTGGAAGCAAGTGATAAGGGGGAAATTAAAGTAGGAGACTGGGGAAACAAGCAATGAATATTTCTTTTTTACATAGGATGATCAGGTATGCTTTCTGAGAAAGTGACACTGGAGCTATGACCTGACTGAAGCTAGGAAGCAAGTCATACAAATATTTGGAAGAAGCATGCTCTGAGAAAGGACAGCAAGAATGGAGACCCAAAGGCAGGGGTGTGTTTGAAGTGCTTGAGGGTCAGGAAGGAGGGCAGTGGTCAGGAAGAGAAAGGGCAAGTGGTGGAGTGAGGTTAGGCAGAATGTAGAAGCAGGGAGTGGTGAGCAGTTTTGTATAGAGCCCTGTCATGCCCTCGTGAGAACTTGGGTTTTACTGAGTGAGATGAGAATGCACCAGAAGTTTTCGAGAGGAGGAGTCATCTGGTCTAACCCTTGTGATGACTCCTAAGTGAGAAGAAGGTTGTTTAGACCAGAATGTTGGTAGGGGTGTTGGTGAAAGTATTTTGAAGGTAGAGCTATCAAAATTCACTGAGTGATCAGACCTGGAGTACAAGAAGAAGAGAAAACTCAAAGATGACTCCATGGCTTTTAGTTCTGAACCACAGGATGAATGTGGATGTCACGAATCAAATAATCTCACAATGAAGGGTAACATTATAAGCTGAGCTTAATGCTGTAGTTGAAAGATTCTGAACACCATAACTTACCCATTTCACTTCCATAATTCTCCTTTTCATCCTCTGCTATTCTAATACCTACCTTCCCTCTTATCACAGGGACTTTGCACAAGATGCTTCTTGTTAAGGACTTTGGATAATATCTAAGAGTATTGAAAGCAGGTGTTATACAATGTAGTGAGATGATCATATTAGAGCTTTGGAAATCTCACTTTGACTGCAGGTTGAGAATGGATTGCAGAGGGAGACTAGTTAGGAAATGATCACAGAGATAGGTGAGAAGATGATGGCTTGGACCAGATAAAGCCTGAAGTGGGGTCATACTGGAAGCACCAAAGTCTAGGGCCTTCCTAAGTAACCCAGTTTCTATGTTGGCCTGGCTATATTTGGTAGGTCAGAAAGGACTAAATTAGAGTGTGGTAGGAGAAGGGTAGGGGGCAACCAGTTGGTATAGATTAAATACAAGAGGAGGTTAAATGTGGTCTTTTGGGTGGAGCCCTCAGGAAGCCATGAACTATTTCCAGGAAGAGATGACACATTTCTTTGATGCCCCAGTGGTTTTTAAATTTTTCTGCATGAAGTTCACCACTTTCTACACATGCACTCCTCTCCATACCCTCCCCCTTCCAGGACTGCTTAAAACTCTTCATTCCTGTCCAAGTGCTGGTGTCTTTGTCTACGCTCTGGTGACCTCCTAACAGCTTGAAAAGGAGGCAGTATTGCATTGCATAATGGTTAAGAACACTGGCTTCTGAGTTGGACTAACTTGGATTTGAAACTCATCTGTACTACTTACTAATATGTGGCTTTGGGTTAATTACTTAATTTCCTGGAACCTCAGTTTTCACACCTGTAAAATGGCAAAAAATTGTAACACCAATTTCACAGGATGGTTATGAGGATTTAAAAAGATAATGCCTGGGAAATACATGACTCAAAGCCTATCCAGTAATAATGATAGCAGATATTATGAAGTTCTTCATTTGTGATAGTGTTCTGAGTGCTCCAAGTATATTAACTTACTTTTCTTTCAAACTATCCTCTGATCTCCAATTCACAAAGGAGGAAATGGAAGCACAGAGAGGGTTAATAGCTCACACAAGGGCAAAAATCATGTAGCAGTAAGAGCCAGGATCTGAGCTCTGGTAGCCCCTCTCAATCAGTAGATGATACAGCCTCTCACAAGTGGTAAATACCAAGCAAAAGCATTCTCACTAGATGTTCTTCAGAATGAGCATTCTAGCATCTCAGTGGGTGTGTATGGGGGGCGGGACTAGTTATCTGAATTTCTAGTTGCATGGCCACCTTTCTTTGTTGAGAATATTTCTAGAAGAAGTGAATCCACTTTTTAAAAAACATTTAGGTTTCTAAACAATAGAATAGTTGCTCAAATGTTTAATGAAAAATGAATGATCAAATTGTCTATAGTGGCCCCTAGGGAATGTTGAGCAAATGAGTACTAGAATTAGGAAAGGTTAATAGGTGAGGAAACTCCTAGTGAGACCTGGTTTAAAGGGGGTAAGGGACAATGTGGTTCTGGAGGTGTTGAATATGGCAGCAGAGCTAAGTGCCTTTGGGACTATGCCCTATTTCATCATGTTTATATCAGAGCAGTGCCTCTGCCAAGTTTTCCAGTCTTTTTGCAGGTGGCATTTAGTGGCTAGAACATGGTTTATACAAATCCTAATATTTCTACATACGGTGTCATAGGTTATGAGTCCCTGACATGGTGAGAAGTGGTTTGTGTACTGGGTCAGCCCACAGGAGCTCCAATCTAACCACCTTGGCATTTGAATTCTGATTCCACTACTTTCTAGCTGTGTAATCTTGGGAAAGTAGGTTAACCTTCTGGTGCCTCCATTTCCCTATCTATAAATGGAGATCAAAATAGGACTTATCGTATTTGACTAATGTGAAGATTAAAATAAATAACACATACGAAGGGTTTAGCAGAAGTGCCAGTACTGCTGGTTGTTGTTAATACAGAGTGCCAGTTGTGTGCGGATCATCACCAATAAGGTAGGTGACCATTTGCAGAATAATTCAAGAAAAGACACAAAGCTTTTATGTCCCTAAGTTTCTAATTATCTGGACTAGAATTATGATGGCAAATAATTTCTGTTAATTATTTCCATGCCAATTAAACAAATTGCTTATCTATATGTCAGAACCATCTGATGAAAAGTCCACCCCATTGTATTTTGTATTCTGTATCCCATTTCCAATTTTTGACATAACAGTATGCTTTATATCCCAGTCTGTTCTAACCCATTTCACTTCATTCTATAGTATATTTCACACCTAGTCATTCCACACCATTTTATATTTCATTTATTTATTCCCCATATTCCTTTTGATTCCATTCCATTCCATAACCCATTTTGCCTTATCTCATTTTATCTATCTACCAACAAACTATCTATCAATCTATCATCTCTCTATATATCTATCATCATCTATCTGTGTATTTATGTGGCAGTTGTATGCCTTTACTTAACAATCAATGTTTCATTATCATCCACATTAATGCTCAGTCAATTTTTGAAAGTGGTGACAGGTACATAGGTAACCAATGTATAGAGCTTGCTTGGTGGATTTTCATCCTCATTATGTTTTCTGGACAACAGCATAAAGACACGATAAGGAACATTCTTCATCCTTTGGCCCAGACAGCTTTGTTAAACCTGGTGTCACACATCTGGAGTTCCCATCTTCTCCATGACAAATCTCAAGGTCTGTTTGAGTGCCTGACTGGCACACTTCTTTTTTCTTAATATTTTATTTATTTATTTGACAGAGAGATCGCAAGTAGGCAGAGAGGCAGGCAGAGAGAGGGGGAAGCAGGCTCCCCGCTGAGCAGAGAGCCCGATGCGGGGGCTCAATCCCAGGACCCTGAGATCATGACCTGAGCCGAAGACAGAGGCTTAACCCACTGAGCCACCCAGGCGCCCCCTGAGTGGCACACTTCTTGAAACCCACTCCACAGTTGTGCTGGTGAATGTTGATGGTGCATTCTCTGGTTACCACCTCACTGATGGCAGAATGGCCCTCCTTTTTTGCCACCCTTCTTTGCAGGAGCCATCCTGCTGGGCCCTGATGGAAAAAGCACCTCGTCTCTTTTTAACTTATTCTTTACTGCATTTACCATCAAATTCCATGATTTTCTACTGCAAATAATCCCTCATCCTGTTCTATCCCACTTCCTTCCTACTCCATTCCATTTCATTTTATCCAATTCCACATGTCTCCCAGGTCATGTCAGTCTGAGGATAGGAAAATGATAATCATTTCCTTGTTTCTTTTGCTCTACTTCCACCTGTTTTCTGTGGGTACATTCCCCTCTCAAATTCTTCCTGAATAATTCTGGAGGTTTCTCAACAATCTGTGGTCTAAACTAGTAATCTGATGTTTTAGATAATTTGCAGTATTTCCCCTCTCCTACTCCAATATGCTGTCATGGTACATCTGGCTTGAGCCAGTTACACTAGTGGTAACTAGTTAGGGACAGTGCAAGCAGTTAAATCTCGGACTTTCTCCTTTACTGATGAGATGTCTCCCATTGAACAATTCTCTCTCCTACAAATAGAAATGTTTGTAGTTTCTTCCTCCTGTTTGCCACCTTTAATGGGTATAATTGGATCTATCATCACATTTAGTATCTAGGCCTTTAAGGCATAAAAACTACCAGTGCTCTCAGAGATCTGTTCGGGCAACTTGCACAGTGACCATGGAGTTACTATTATTTGGTCATATCAAGACTGAACAGAGAGTGGGTCCTGCAAGCAAGGAGGACATTTAGCACCCAAAAGATGGGGTGTGGGGGGCATATTTGTCCTACTCAACAGTGACACCTGTTGACCCAGATGGAAACAGGTATTCTAAGCAGAGTTGGGGCAGGGTTTGGGGGAATAAACAAAAATAAGCAATAACTCAAATGGAGAGCAAAGCAAATAACATATAGGGAGGCCACCTGCTCCCATTTGCGTTGGTTCTCCTGATGCCAGAACTGAGTTAACATTAGCCAGGATAAAACCATCTGTTAAAAGAATTGAAGAATGAAAGCCTCCATAGAATATTTAACCAACATTTAAAGACAAACAATGAAAACTGGGGTGCATATGGCCCTTCTTTTCACTACATTTGTAACCTTGGGGTAAATACCCAGTAGTGCAATTGCTAGGCCATAGGGTATCTCCATTTTTAATTTTTTGAGGAACATCCACACTGTCTTCCAAAGTGGCTGCACCAACTTGCATTCCCACCAACAGTGTAAGAGGGTTTCCTTTTCTCCACAACCTCTCCAACATTTCTTGTTTCTTGCCGTGTCAGTTTTTGCCATTCTCACTGGTGTAAGGTGGTATCTCCATGTGGTTTTTATTTGAATTTTCCTTTTTTTTAATTTGAATTTTCCTGATGGCTAATGATGATAACATTTTTTCAAGTGTCTGTTAGCTATTGTTATGTCTTCTTTGGAGAAGTGTCTGTCAGTTCATGTCTTCTGCCCATTTTTTGACTTGATTATTTGTTTTTTTGGGTGTTGAGTTTGAGAAATTCCTTATAGATCTTGGGTATCAGCCCTTTATCTGTAGTGTCATTTGCAAATATCTTCTCCCATTCCATGGGCTGCCTCTTTGTCCACAATAGCCAAACTGTAGAAAGAGCCAAGATGCCCATCAACAGACGAATGGATAAAGAAGATGTGGTTCATATATACAATAGAATATTATTCAGCTATCAGAAAGGATGAATACCCAGCTTTTGATTCAACATGGATGGGACTGGAGGAGATTATGCTGAGTGAAATAAGTCAAGTAGAGGAAGTCAGTTATCATAGGTTTTACTTACTTGTAGAGAATAAGGAATAATGTAGAGGACATTAGGAGAAGGAAAGGAAAAGTGAACTGGGGGGAAATTGGAGGGGGTAGATGAACCATGAGAGACTGTGGACTCTGAGAAACAAACTGAGGGTTTTGGAGGGGAGGGGGGTGGGGGGCTGGGTGAGCCTGGTGGTGGGTATTAAGGAGGGCATGTATTCCATGGAGCACTGGGTGTGGTGCATAAACAATGAATCTTGGAACACTGAAAAGAAACATTAAATTAAATATAAGAGAGAGAGAGAGAGAGAGAGAGAATGCTGTGCATTGGGAGAAATGAAAGCTGTTCTACTTAAATTAGATAGCTTTCACTGGCATTAAGAGGAGGTCTGGAAAAGAGTGCAGAGGGTGTGTCTGGGAGCCCATGAGGGCAAGTGGTGAATATCACTGCTGCTCACATCCCATTCACTGTCCAGAACTCTGCTGCATGGCCATGCCTAGTTTTAGAGAGCCTGGGAAATGCAGACTACCTGTGTGCCTGGGAAGAAGAAGACACTGGTTTAGAGAAGAACCAGATTGTCTCTCCCAGGTGTGAAAAAGGACGTAGTTAATTTATGGACATTAATAGTAGCCATTTTTGTGCCTGTGAAGTGAGTCAGACTAAGAAAGTAGAAACCATGAGCAAAGAGTGACCCTGAAAGAAACCAGGTCTTTGAGGGCATTTACTTATTTTGCTCCCCTTGAATTTATTCAGTGCCTACCCTCATGCAGGCAGTATGCCAGGTGTCAGGAGGACAGCCGTTAAAATAGAAAACTTCTGGCTGCCTG
>PISX010027628.1:0-22730 GCA_004024625.1 Mellivora capensis | reverse complement strand
CTATATAATGCCCTAATAAGGACACTTTATAGCTTTTTTTGAAAATCATATCTAACTTTTTCTAATTAAGAGGAAATAATAGAACAAATTCCATTTGAGGACTTTTCTGCAAGACAAATTACTTATAATCATGTACAGCAGGAGAATCTTCTATATTAAAGAAAACTATTGATCCATGTGTCTAGTTTTTGTGCCAGTACTATACTATTTTGATTACTACAACTTTGTAGTATATCTTGAAATCTGGGATTGTGATACCACTAGCTTTGGTCTTCTTTCTCAAGAGTACTTTGGCTGTGTTGGGTCTTTTGAGGTTCTACACAAATTTTAGTATTATTTGTTCTAGTTCTGTGAAAAATGTTGTTAGTATTTTGATAGGGATGATGCTGAATCTGTAGATTGCTTTGAGTAGTACGGACATTTTAACAATATTTGTCCTTCCAATCCAAGAGCATGAAATAGCTTTCCATTTGTGTCATCTTCAATTTCTTTCATTAGGGTTTTATAGTTTTTAGGGTTCAGGTCTTTCACCTCCTTCGTTAAGTTTATTTCTAGCTATTTTATTATTTTTTGCAATTGTTTACAGGACTGTTTTCTTTCTTTTTTCTTAAATTTAATTAAATTATTTTTTTTAAGTAAACTCTACTCCCAACATGGGGCTCAAACTCATAACCCCAAGATCAAGAGTCTGCTGACTCAACCAGCCAGGCATCCCACTGTTATTTTATTTTCGCTTTCTGCTACTTTATTATCTGTAGAAATACAACCTATTTCTGTATGTTAATTTTGCATTTTGTGACCTACTGAATTTATTTATCAGTTCTAATGGTGTTTTGGTGGCATCTTTAGAGTTTTCTATATATAGTATGTCACCTACAAATAGTGAGAGTTTTACTTCTTCTTTACTAACTTGGATGTCTATAAATCTTGTTTGATTGCTATAGTGTGGGTTCCATTACTATGTTGAATATAAGTGGCAAGAGTGGACATCCTTGTCTTGTTCTGATTGGAAACACTCTCAATTTTCATCATTGACTATGATGTTAGTATGATGTAAGTTTTTCACATATGGTCTTTATTATGTTGAGGTATGTTCTCTCTAAACCCACTTTATTACGAGTTTTTAACCAGAAACAGATGTTGTATTTTGTCAAATACTTTTTAAAAAATCTATTGAGATGATCATATGGTGTTTATCTTGTCAATGTGATACATCATATTGATTTGTAAATATTGAACCACGCTTCTACCCCTGGAATAAATCCTAGTTGATCATGGTGAATGATTTTTTTAATGTATTGTTGAATTCGGTTTGCTAATACTTTTTGAGGATGTTTTTATCTATGTTCATTGGAGATACTGGCCTATAGTTCTTTTGTTTGTTTTTGCAGTCTTTGTCTGGTTTAGGTATCAGGAATGCTGACCTTGTAGAATGAATTTGGTCATTTTCCTTCCTCTTCTATTTCTTTGGAATATTTTAAGAAGAGAAAGTATTAACTTTTCTTCTAAATGATAATATAATTCAGGAACAGATGAAGTCATCTGTTCCTGAACTTTTGTTGGGAGGTGTTCTTTGTTTCTTTTGTTTGTTTGCTTTTTTATTACTGATTCCAATTTTGTTACTAGTAATTGTTCTGCTCAAACTTTCTCCCATCTTGATACAATTTTGGAAGATTACATTTCTAGGACTTTATCTATTTCTTCTAGGTCATCTAATTTGTTGATATATGGTTTCTAATAATATTATCTTATAATCTTTTGAATTTCTATGGTGTTGGTTATCACTTTTCCTCCTTCATTTCTGATTTTATTTGAGTTCTCTTTTTTTTCTTGATGAGTCTGGTTAAAGGTTAATCAATTTTGTTTATCTTTTTAAAGAACCAGCCCCTAGTTTCATTGATCTTCTCTTTTCATTTATTTCTTCTTTAATCTTTTATTTTTTCCTTCCTTCTTCTGGCTTTGGGGTTTGTAAATAAACTCAAGAACTATGTGCAATGTATGATCCTCGGTGGTGTGTATGATTTTAAAAAAAGAAGCTGTGAAAGATATTATTGAAACAACTGGGGAAAATGAATATGAAGTATTAGATAATAATATTAAATTTCTTGAGGCTAATATTTGTATGTAAGTCAATAGAAAAGTGATTTTGTCTATAAGGAATATAAGCTGAAATATCTAGAATTGATATGGTTATGAAACTTGAACTTTAATTTTCAGCAAAATAAATAAAAAGAAAATATATTAAAGAATGTTAATTATCAGTGCAGCCTGAAAAAAAAATTCATTGTGCTAGTTACTGAACATTTTTTGAGGTCTACAATTTTTAAAAGTGAAATAAAATAAAAAGAACAACAGAATGGCTTCTGGAATGGTTCTCAGGCCTTTTAGCCCCTGGGTTCCTGGTATCCTTTTCTTTTCCATGTACTAGAGGAGGAAACTTGATCATTCTAGTTGGTGGGGGTTCTCATTGTTTAATGTGCATAAAATTATCAGAAAACTTTGTTAACATTGTAGATGCTAAAGCCACCCTCAAAGATTTCTGATTCAATAGGCCAGGATAAGAATCAGGTATTTATGTTTTTAGCAAGCACTTCTGGTGGAATTGAAGCTAGAAGCCACACATTGGGATGATGGCCATCCTCAAATCTAGATGACCACCATCATGTGGGAGATTTTTAAAAAGTGCATATATTTGGGCTTCTTTAATTTTTTTTTTTTAAAGTCAGATTCTCTGGAATGATGCTAGGTATAAAATCCAAAAACCCCAAAGGAGCAGAAAGAATAAGAACAAATTCATTTCCTCATGAGATCTTGATTTGAGATTTCACTGATGGGTGCTCTTCTATGCCCAAGAAAAATACCAATGGCTATTCATTACAAAGTGTTCTGTTTCTGAGAATAGTTAAAATCACAATGGGAACTCTGATTTGCATTTTCAGGAAAAAGACAACCTTAGTTAATCAAACAAAAATGAATCTTTTATATAAGCAACAGGTTTTATCTTTAAATCATTGCTATTTTATAGAATCTTCTCTTTTTTGATTTATTACAGCTTTCCTTTGTTCTTTCTGAATCAAAGAAATATGATATGTGAGAGTTCTTACATGTAAGCATCAAAGCCTGTATTTTTGCAAAGAATGCATAATCTGGGAAGATTGTGCATAAAGAAAAGAGCTTTTTTTTTTTTCCCCCTCTTCTAAAATGAGAGAGAAAGGAGAATGGGAAAGAGATTGATAAGAGATTCATGACATCAAGGCTGGCACATCTAGCTAATACACATATTGTTTTTCTAGCTAAGAATTTTCATTGGCCATGTCTCTGATTTAGCATGTTTTCAAAATAGTCTCCAGATCATCTGCAGTGGAGTCACTCAGGTTGCTTCTTAAAAATGGAGATTCTTGCCCCAAACCAAAACCTAGAACACCAGAGTATCTGGGAATAAAGCCATACGGAGTCTGCATCTTAACAAGCGCCTGGGGTGATAATTATAAACAATAAGAATAAACACTAAAAATTGAGAAATGCTGCTGTATTATTCATCTGTGATTCTTAAATGTTTGCTCCTGGGAATATTTTGTGTATCTAAACAATAGTAACGGCCATAGCTATCACTTCATTAGTGCTCATATTGAGCTAAGCACTTTACATTTACCATTAGATTTAATCTTTACAACTATGCTCTGAGGGACGTATTCTACGTCCACTTCTAGGATGAGGAAATATAACTTCAGATTGTTTCACCAACTTTATAGATGGTCTGTAAACCCAGAGCTAGTAATCCCATCTAGTTGTCTTAGACTATAAAGTCCAAGATCTTAACTGTTATTTTGCAACTTTCCTTTAAAACTTTTTGGTAGATTATTTGTACAGATAGATGATAGCTACCTAGCTAGGATAATTATTAACAGATGAATGAAACGACACATAAATACATTAAGAGGTAAGCTGTGTGTATGAAGTAATGAGCCACATGGAGAAGAACAGAGAAAGTAAGTGCGAAGGACCAGGATAGGAAGAGAAATGGAAAATTCTGCCCTGGAGGGAAATGTTTTATGAAGGAGAAGGAATTTCTAAACGAGGCCTTGAAGTTTAAGTAAAAGATGAACAAGTGGAGACATACAGAGTAGATTAATATGGATGGAAAAACATTAATAGAGAAATAGAGGTAGGAAAGCATGAAAATGGAAGAAGAAACAACACATTACAAAATGTAAAAAATAGCAAAAAACAAAAATAAAAAAACAGGACTAGATATTTCGGTTGAGGGAAGATCAAATTAGCCTTTCAAGGCTAGCTTAAGTAATTTGAACATTATTTAGGAAGCAAAGAGATGTTTACAACAATTCCAATTATCATCAATCCCTCTTTCTTTGCTTTTGCTTCTTTCCTGAAATATCTATCCTTTGGTCATCTGCTTGGAAAATTATGTATCCTTCAAAACTCATTCCATATGTCATATCTTCCCTCATTTTTCTTGAAAGCTCCCTATTCTGCATCTCACCTCAAAGCTCAATTACATTTTACTTATCTTTGTCCTAGTAAAATTATAGTCAAACTTTGATTTTAGCAGAGTAATTAAAAGTTTGGGCCCTGTAGTGAAGATCCTACCTGGATTAGAATCCGAGCTCTACCACTTGTTTTCTGAATAACCTCAGTTAAGTGATTCATACCCCCTGTGCCTCAATTCTCTTATCTGTAAAATTGAGATCATTAGTACTACCTAACATAATTATAGGAATTATTAACTCAAGTAAGCTTTATAAAGTACTATATTAGTTTCTGTAGCATAGCAAATGCTTCACAAATACTAGATATTACTTGCTACTATACTGGTGTTTACTGTTTGAACTAAAGTTATTGGTCTACATGTTCCTTACTAAAGACTAATTTCTTCAAAGGCAGAAATATATGTGAGCATAAATGAGAAAAACACCTAGATGTTTATTATTAATGTGTAGAGTTAGTATGCTATGTATTTGTTGGGTAGGTATGTTAGGAGTATTAGAGTAAGAAGGTGAGAATCCTATGGAGAAGTTTAAGACCACATACTAAATCAAAGGCTATATTTTGAGGCAAGGAGCCTTTTTTAGGATGGATGGAACTTTGGATTATTTTTCTGTCTAAATCCAGAACTGTCAACACTCATATTTATTATTAGGATGAAGCAGAAACTGTAATACAAGCTATCTCATGCAAGCAATTTTATTTATACATATATGTGAAAATTAAAACAAACAAACAAACAAACAAACTTGACCTTTTGAGGTCTCCATATTGTTTTCCAGAGTGGTTGTACCAGTTTGCATTCCCATCAACAGTGTAAGAGGGTTCCCCTTTCTCCTCATCCTCACCAACACCTGCTGTTTCTTGTGTTTTTGATTTTAGCTATTCTGACAGGTCTGAGGTGATATCTCACTGCGCTTTTACTTGGTATTTCCCTGATGATCACTGACTGTGAGCATCATTTCATGTGTTTGTTAGCCATTTGGATGTCTTCTTTGGAAAAATATCTAATCATGTCTTTGGCCCATTTTGAGACTGGATTATTTGTATTTTGGGTGTTGAGTCTGATAAGTTCTTTATAGATTTTAGATACTAATCTCTATCAGATATGTCATTTGCAAATATCTTCTCCCATTCCAAACGTTGGCTTTTAGTTTTGTTGATTGTTTCCTTCACTGGGCAGAAGTTTTTTATCTTGATGAAGTCCCAATAGTTTATTTTTGCCTTTGTTTTCCTTGTCTCAGGAGACATATTTAGTAAAGTGTTGCTGTGGCCAGTGTCAAAGAAGTTACTGCTTGTGTTTGTTCTCCTCTAAAACTGCAACATGTGGATGGAGCTAGAGTGTATTATGCTAAGTGAAATAAGTCAGTCGGGGAAAAACCAATAAACCAATACCATAAGATTTCAGTCATATGCAGAATTTAAGAAACATAACAGATGAGCATAGGGTGAAAAAAAGAGAGGCAAACCATAAAACAGACTCTTGATGATAGAGAACACACAGGATTGTCAGAGGGAAGGTGGGTGGCGAATGGGTTAAATGGGTGATGGGTAGTAAGGAGGACACTCGCGATGAGCATTGGGTATTGTATGTAAGTGATGAATCACAAAATTCTACTCTTGAAACCAATATTACACTGTGTGTTAGCTAACTGGAATTTAAATAAACACTTGGAAAAAAAATAAAATTAAGAAGTCTTACATGATTAAAAAATATAAAATAAAATAAAAACAAAAATAAATTGAAATATTACTTGCCAAAATCACTGTTGCCCATATTAAATATCGGGCTATCTCAGTTCTGGGAGAACACACCAATGTTTTACAGTATTTTTTCTGCGTCTTCCAGTTCTCATTATGGTGTTGAATCTGGTCTTTGCATTTAAGACATGACTGAATGGTCATATTTGAAGCCTGAGGAATCTCACACAGGATATTCAAGTGTAATAAGATGTTTCTTTTCACAGTGTGGCAGTAGCTTAAGTGTGCGTCAAGCCAATTAATGAGTTGCCATCACACATTGAGTTTAGAAGACATGTAACACACTATTTACCCAAGTATTAGAAATAAAGAAAGGAAAGTATATAAGAATGCATTTTAGCAAAGTTTAACTCCAACACTTCATGTTTCTGGGGACCAATTTCAATAAATAAACTTCCCACAAGTCAGAGGAACATGGGGACAAGGTGCTATGTTGGCACATTATGTAATTTCTGGCAAGTAGTTTTCAGCACTCATATATATTTAACATCTTTGAAATAGCCCAGTGTTTTATTTTTCTATAACAGCACAGAAAAATAGGACCCTGAAAACAGTTTTACCATCAGGGGAAGTATTGGCATGATTAAAAATGTGAATAGTACTCAAACCTGAATTTTTATGCACAATTTTACTGGATATGTGGGGATCACACCTGTGCTTTCTTATTTTATGCAGAGGGATCATCACAAGAATGAGAAGTATAGTCATTGAATAATAATAATAGCCAACATTATCAAATGTTTACTATGTACTATGAGCTATGATAAACACTGCAGGGAGATAAACTCACTTAGTCTTCACAATAACTGTATGAGGTAGGCACTATTATTATCTTGATTTTACAAATGAAAAGGCAAAAGAGGGGTTAAGTAATTTGTTCAAGTAAGTAGCTAAGCCAGAATTAGCTTGGTAATCTGGCTCCACAGCCCATGATCTTAATCACTATACTAAATGTGCCATATTACACTACCCTATAATATATTACTCTGCTATAAATGCATTTTTTCTTCATAAAATATCATTTAATTTCGCACTTCATCTAGTCATGAAAAGAACTACAGTGAAAATGCTAAATTGAGAAAACTTAGTTGCCTGAAATATTTTAACATGAAAACTCATCATTTTTCATTCTTTACTCAACAAGTATTTCTTGAGCACTTGGTATGTGCTAGACACTCAGCTGAGACCAAGGTTATCATGGAGATCAAGTCAGACAGGTGCTGGGCACTTAGGGAACTAAGGTAGGAGGGCAAGGTGACAATAAACAAGGAAACAAATCAACTTTAGCACTGAAGGAAATGAAATGGACAACATGAGAGAATGTGACCAAAGGGAAGGGCTTTTTTAACAGCATGGGAGGACGTCTCTTTGATGGGAGGACATTTGAGTGGAGACCTCAGTTGTGATAAGGGGCACCAGGGAGCTGATCTATAAAAAGAGGGCTCCAGGCAAGCCAAATCTCTTCAGTTTTGAAGAGAGCTGTGAAGACAAGAGACTGCTATACTTTTGCAACAAGCAGTAGAAAACTCTCAGCCACAAATCATGACTCATTTTCAGGGGGTTGAATATAAATGGAGGTACAAATTAGCCTTGCTTCTTGCTCCAATAAGACAGAGCTCTAATTAGCATAAATGGGAGGTCACCAACTTATTGTCACCACATGCATAACAATGTGTTTGGAGTATTATTTTTCTGATTAAAGTAGCAATGTATTATCATGTAAATAGTTTAATAATGTCTTGATGCACTTACGAATACATAATACAATTTTCATTCATTAAGTAAAATATTTAATATTCAAAAACCTGAATGCAAGCCCATAAATGACTTTAAATCCAAATTATAATTAATAAAAATATTGAAAAAATTCTGTACAAGAATACACAAAATTCCATGAAATGCTTAGAAGAGTTATCTCTAGTTAGTAGAACTTTGGATTTAGATTTTTCCAAATACGGATAATATTTGAAATGCCTGTCTAAAAATAGAGTAATAGATAAATAGTACCAAAATATAATAAATTTCTAGGCAACAAGTGATGTTTGCAATAATTTGTAATAACATAAAGACCCTCAACCTGCCTTCCTCTGTTCTACTTTATATTTTACAAATTATATTTACAATATCTATCTCCTTCTAAAATACTGTATAATTTTTATATTCATATAGTTTATGAATTGTCTCCTGCTCTAGAATATAATCAATACCAGTGCAGAATCTCTGACTGTTTTGTTCAATTATATGAAGCCTAGAACATCTCCTGGCACTCAGTAAGTATTGAATGAGTGGGCAATAAGTAAATAAATTGATATGTAATTGTTTTTAATGGTTGAAACTTAAAATATTTTGAGGATGCAAATTTTAGAGACTATTAATATTACACCAGATTACTTCCTATGTCTTTTCAGTTCTAATCTATAATGCTAAATTAAAAGCACTAAATTCAATATGAAGTTTTGAACATATTGGAAAAAAATGTACATCACACTAAGTAAATACAAGTTAACCAGTTTTTAGATTTACATTTAATAGATTCCGATTGAAATTGCTCCTATTGAATTTGTGCTAACAAAATAAAAACATGTGCAAGTCTCCTTTTTGTCATTCCCACAAGCTAACAAGCTAAGTGGACAAACTAATCTAATTAAGTTTAATATGATACACATCCTGTAAGTTTAATGCTGCGTTATACTCAAGCATGCACATACACATGCACACACATACACAATGTTAAGAACAACACACAAAGGATAGTAGTAGGGATGGAGATTGATATTGTCATAAAGAGATTCACTAAATTGTTTAAACTTCTAAACTTTGGTTTTAAAAATATCACTACACAGTTTCAGGGTGCCTGGGTGGCTCAGTAGGTTAAAGCCTCTGCCTTCGGCTGAGGTCATGATCCAAGGGTCCTGGAATCGAGCCCTGCATAGAGCTCTTTGCTCAGCGGGGAGCCTGCTTCTCCCTCTTTCTGCCTACTTGTGATCTCTGTTTGTCAAATAAATAAATAAAATCTTTTAAAAAATATATCATTACACAGTTTATCTAACACTCCCTATAAACAGTCCAGTTTTTGTCTTCTACATTCATACAAGAGAAAGACTTCTTATTTTAGAATCAGTGCAGCTCTTAAATTTCACTCTAACTTATGACATTCATAAATACTTTCATTTAAGCAGAGCAGAATGGTTAAGTAAAGATTAAAGACTGACATGAAATGTACTAAGTTATAAATTACAGAAAACCTGTTAGAATGAAAAAAACTGGCATCTGTACTTTGATACATGTATTTGGGCATATGTAGCTTTTGTGTTATTAATTATTTTCAGTTTACAAAGAGAATATATGTTGGTTATAGTACCTTTTATCTACACTAAAAGATATAGAGAATAAAGTTCTTTACCTTCATTAAAAAAACAGAAACAAACACAATTTTGTTTGTTCTTCATCTCTGACTCGTGCTTTTTAGAAAAAGAAAAATGTCTTCAGATGTATTTTAGAATCCTTTAAAAAACTAATTTTTAAAGACTTATGTATTATGATTTTGTCAGCTTTGTTTTATTTCCAAAATCTTGAAGTAAAATAATCTAAAACGTGCTGCAAAAGGTAACAAATTTTGGCAAAAGATATAAAAATAACATATGAAACTCATTGACAAAAAGAAAGCAAGCAAAATTTCTAAAAATCAAAATTTAATCAAACCTCAATTACCCAAAGTATTTTAGGGAAAGAAAAAAATATAATTTGAAGCTTACCCTATTCCAGATGCTGTATGTAAAGATTTCAGAGATAATTCTCTTTAATCATAATAATATACATAATAGGAAATATAATTAGAACCAATTACATAGAATGAAAACCCCAGATTTTTAGAAATGACAAACTATTAATATCACATAAATGAAAACTCTGGAATTCACACCCAGTTTTGCTAGACTTCAAAATCTTAATCATTCAATGCATGGAATTGTGATGGGGGTCAGAATAAGAGAAAGAATCTTTGATAATTATAATTATAATTAAAATTTAGGAATAATGAGTTTAGAGCAAAAATATATATTTTCCCTAATTAAAAAGAACTGAAACTGTGTATATCTTTATTTTTGACTCAATAAGAATTATAGAGTAAATGAACCTAATACTTATTGGTAATTAAAAGATTGCTTAAAGTACTTGTTGAAAAGAATGCAAATTGAAACAATTATTTTTGAAGAGAATTTAGCAAAAATCAACAAAACTACATATGTATTTGCATTTTGATCTACCAATTTCTCCTCTGGGAATTTATCTATCGATATATGAAAATATATATATACAAGTTTGTTTACTGAATTGTTTTTATAAATACAAAATATTGAAAGCAGCCTGAGTGCTTATAAATAGAAAAATAATTTAAAAAGTATGATGCATTTCAAGACAGAATAGTTTGTAGCTGTAAAAATGGAATGAGAATTCTACAAATACTCTGTTTACATGAAATATAACCTATAGCATTTTACCTGTGTTTACAAAGAAGAGGAAATATGAATATACACATGTACTTGCTTGTTGTGCAAAAAGAAACACAGGAAGGATAAACTACATTATATTGAAATTGGCCACCTTCAGAAGGTGCAAGGAGTCAGGGTGAAAAGAATAGAAAGGATGGAGGGAAGTGATATTCTCCTTAGTATACCATTGCCTATGTCTCTGGCTTCAGAACCATGGTAATGCTTCACATTTACAAACAAATAAGGAATGAGTAAAAAGAATCAACAGGGCCTGTGGGTGGCTCATTTGGTTAAGCCTCTTCCTTTAGCTCTGGTCATGATCCCAAGGTCCTGGAATAGAGCCCCACATCCGGCTCCCTGCTTGGCAGGAGTCTGCTTCTCCCTCTCCTTCCTCTCGCTTCTTGTGTTCTCTCTCTCACACACACTGTCTCATGCTCTCTCTCTCAAATAAATAAATAAAATCTTAAAAAAAAAGAATCAACAACGTGGTGGGGGGGACAAAATGGAATATATATATACATATATATATATAGACATATCATATATGCATATACACATGTATATATATCTCATATATGCATGTATAACACATTTATTATTTTAAAGAGTTAATTTATTCATTTGAGAGAGAGAGAGAGACAGGAGAGAGTGAGAGAGAAGGAGCAGGGGGGGGAGAGCAGAGGGAGAGAAGAAGCAGGCTCCCTGTGGAGCAGGGACTCCCCCCGCCCTCACCCCTGCCCTGGGATCATGACCTGAGCTGAAGTCAGACACTTAACAGACCGAGCCACCCAGGAGTCCCTTGAGGCACATATATTAGAAGAACTAATTGTTATGAGGCAGGTCAGGGGTGGGGGAATTTTTCCCTCTTCAAAGCAGGTTTACTTGACAAATCCATCTTCATATGGAAAGGAACAAATATGTGTAAAGTGTTTCACTACATACAAGTTTCTGCATCAGACATCATACGAGTTTCTGCCTTAAATAAAAATCAACTCAAAGATTTACAACTAACCTGAATTCATGCACCTTAGAAGATGCAGAATAATACTTTAAGAACTGTTCAACTCCAAATAAGTTATAATCATATAACAATAATGATAATACATAATATTATTGACTACTATCTGGCAAGAATGACGCCAAGTAGCTTACATTTATAGCCCCAATCCATGTTTAAAATAAGTTTATGACAAAGGGCTTACCAATTTCACTTTATTCAGGAGTAAATTGAGGCATAGAGAATTCAAGTAGCTTTTCAAAAGATATATGGGTTATGAGAAGAATCCCCAAAGGCTTAATTCTGATTCATAACACTTTCTTACCCTTGTGTTGACAAGTATAGCTTATTGCTCTTCAATTTGGGGGCACTGATGCCACTAATTGAATATGATCAGTTCACTACTATTGATAGTATGTCAGGGACAAAGATGGACAAGGTGCCTTCTCAGAGATCCTTGGCTATGGATTCTTCTGCTGAATCTCTTATCAAAACACATGTGAATAACACATGCAAGGTGATGGTCTGTCCCGCGTAGCTTGTCTGTGTTTTCTTCTTTTAAGTATGATTCTCACAGAACTTGAACAGTCTTAGCAGACTAGAAACATCCTCCAAAGAGACCTGACCCAAACCCAAAGCCCTGATCAAAGGCCAGGACTCCTTAGGATAGGCCACCGATTTAACCCCGCACGATCTTGTCCACAAGAGTCGTCTACTCTGAGAAATACAAAAAGAAAACTGAAAAGCAACAACAAAAACAGAAAACTCTGGAGAAGAACCGGGAACATTCTTGTGAAAAGCTAGATCTTTACTAAGGAGGACATTAAAGAATCACCTTATTTCAAAATGAAACTAAGCAATGAGGTAGGCAATCAAAAGAATCTCCATCTGGATTTGGGATAGAAACTGTCTTTGGATCCATCTGTTCTTTACTTATTCCTTCTTCTAGTCAAGGTATTTTATAGCCTCTTTGTAGAGATGCTGACTCGTCTTCATTGGCAAGTATTTTCCACTGAAACCCTCTACCTTCCAGTCCTCTATCTTATTCCTGCTTATCTCCCTACCACTTCTCACTGTTAAAACTTGCCTATCTTGTGTCCATTTCCTCCTCTGCTCTGTGCTCAAGGAGAATGGGTTACAAATAAATTAACCTATTTTGTTGAACTATCCATTTCTATGATTTTACTCACTTAAAATGTATTTGTCGAAAAAGAGTCATATTTTCAGGAGGCTGAAGTCTTTTAGCCAACTACCCTGTCTGTGCCAGTCTATTTTCATCTCAGGATGGACTACCTTCCTCTGCATGGCATGGGTCCCAGGAGAAAGCAAGAAAGCTCTGATCCTGAAATAGAATGAGGCTAAGAATAAAAGATCAGAAAGCAGTAATGATTTTACTATAGCTAAGTAAAATTGTAAAAAAGAATTTAAAAATTTCTAATAATTGTTCTTTTATTCATGTTCTAATTATTGTTTTATTTGTATATTGATATTTCAGATGTATGCAATAGTGACATAACAACTTGAATATCAGGTAGTTGTGTGTGTATACACAACGGTGTGTATATACATATACATGTATATACACAACATGTATATATGTACATGTATACACACATATATATGTACATATACACATAAAAACTTGTATCTATATACACAGAATTTTAAAAAATTAACCTCTTTTGTAACCTCTTATAGATGTAGAGGGTCTTGAGCTTAAAATAACAATAAAAACATATGCTGTGGACACTGAAAATATGCCCATGAAGAAGCAATGGTCCTCAGGTTAGCACTTAGCATAAGGAGAGGCAAATAGGAGAGGTTCTGTGTCTGTTTTGAGAAGAGATGAGGGTCATCCATCATTTAGATGTAGGTGATAGGGATTTTTAAGATAGAATAAGTAAGAACAACAACAAAAGGATGGGATAGGTTAGCATTTTAAACACACACACACACACACCAGTGCACTCTTAGAAGGAAAAGCAACTTAGGATATACACACCAAGATATAAGAGGTGGGTTTCAGGTCCAGAGCTAAGAAGCTACTCATGGCCTTTATGTCACACCTCACCTTTGGCAAAGCTCCTTCACACCCATTTTCTGATTTTATATTCACAGAGGGATGAAGTAGGTATTAATACACTGAGTTAACTGGGCGCCTGGGTGGCTCAGTGGGTTAAAGCCTCTGCCTTCGGCTCAGGTCATGATCCCAGGGTCCTGGGATCAAGCCCCGCATCGGGCTCTCTGCTTGGCAGGGAGCCTGCTTCCTCCTCTCTCTCTGCCTGCTTCTCTGCCTACTTGTGTCTGTCAAATAAATAAATAAAATCTTAAAAAAAAATACACTGAGTTAACAAAATAGGGAATGCTGAAGTAAAGGGCTTAAAGCCAAATGGCTTGTTCAAGGTCATAGAAAAAGTAACTGGCAGATCTAGGCATCACACCACGCTTACGACTCAAAGCTTTATATGCTTTTGGCAATAATTATCATATTAGATAATTATCTTGTAAATTATGTTTTACAAACATGTAAAGGCACTATATTTTTGAATCTCCCCAACACTGAGAATTCTAGGCTGAGGGAAGTTAATGCCAGTTGGAACAACACATCAGGAACCTCAGAGAGATTTCTACCTGATGCTAATAAGGTGGAGCTTGTATCTATGCAATAAAGAAAGGCCTCTTTATATATAAGAGCCTTGAAAGATTGCTGTAGGCTGTGGCACAGTACAAACAATCTGAGAGCTCACATGGCTTTGGCCTGGAAATGGCAGTTTTTGCCAGAGGATGCCATTCTTGATTATTTTTTCTTGATCAAAATCTTGAAGTTATTAATTCAATTTCTGAACACACAGACTCAACCAATTTGAAAACATACATACTGCTTTGCCACAAGATTCACCACCATATCTCCCTTCAGCTTTTAGTCCTTTAGGATTATTTTAGTTTCAGAGAACGACTATTTCATCCAAGAGCATGCCCTTCCTCTTTTGGTCTGCATCCACTGCCTGATGGAAGGATGGGTGTAAAGGTCCAACCTTTCTCCCTCTGCTCAATCCTATTTTCTCCACCTCCCTGCCCTGAGTATTGATCCCAAAGCCATTCTTTAAAAAAGACTTAATAAATATCTTACAACTATCTCAGTCTCAGGGATTCCCTCCTATAAGACCGAACTTGTGACAACTGATGCCAGGAATGGGATGAGAAAGCAGAAAATAATATCAGGTTTTAGTGTTAGACTACTTGCTACCCTGTGGGTGAGGACTATATCCTTATATTCAAAGGCACTCTAGCATCATGTGGCAGCCTGATTTTAAAGCTTTCCCCAGAGGTAAACTAAGATGCACATTGGTAGGAGGGAATGTACTGGCTGGCTAGTGAAGAGATTAGGAATTTGAAAAGTATGTAGGTCACAGAGACCGCAAGGACTGAGTATTACATTTGACATCTCACCACGATGAACTAAATCAGTTTAAAATTGTACAGAAGCATAAACTTAAGAATAATTGGTCATCTCTGCTAAGTCAAGATATGAGCCACAACATTTCAAACTTATAGTCAGGTTTAAACATCTAGGAGTTCAACAGATGAGGGTACATTGTGTCTGTGTTACTGGAATGACAACTTATGTGTTCCTCAGGGAAGTTCTTACCTGTATTGAAGTCAGATAAACTATGGCATTTTATAGGTAGGCTTACAATTTTAAACTCTTGGCCAGTTTTCCTTTTTTTCTTAGGTCTGACTAAACCAACAAAGCTGACCACAACTTTATTTGTCTAAACAGTAGGCGAAGAAATAAAAATTCTGCTAAAAGAGCTCATTATTGTATGTGCCAATAGCAAAAACATTGTCAACTCACTGGTCACACACAGCTGGAGCTGGCGGTTTGGACCACTTTGCTGGGAAGGAGTATATGGTCTCAGAAAGAGTGGCAAGATTGAAGACCGTTGTTTGCCAGAAGAAAACAAGTGGAATCATGCAAATAAAGAGTCTGTCTTCATCCTATAGCTCAGGATGAATAAATGAATGTTGAGAGCTTGTTTTAAGACACAACGGGAAGGAACTTCTTAACAGTGACTACAGAGATGAATCATTGATTGCTTCACCTCTGTTTTCTACAAATGGATTCAATTTCGCACTATCAATCATTTCCTGAAGAATCAGAAAGATGGAAACGTGTTGTTAAATATGACCAGCAGATGGCAGTAGTGCACTGACAATCCAGTCGTGGCTTTCACATTATAAAGCAGTTACTCAAAGGAACGTGTTTCTGAATAGAGGCAGGTGTCTGATGAGAATCATTGGAGCCATAAAATGAAATATAGTCAATGCCGAGGCAATAGCCAAACTTTTCAGTAATATAAATTGTCACGATTTTCCCCAGAATTTAGTGTAAATTTTTATCAATCAATATTTAAGTTCGGCAAAATATATTTTTAAACTAAACCAAGGGGACGCCTGGGTGGCTCAGTGGGTTAAAGCCTCTGCCTTCAGCTCAGGTCATGATCCCAGGGTCCTGGGATAGAGCCCCGCACTGGGCTCTCTGCCCAGCAGGGAGCCTGCTTCCTCCTCTCTCCCTCTCTGCCTCTGCCTACTTGTGATCTCTGCCTGTCAATTAAATAAATTAAAAAAAAAAAAACTAAACTAAGATACGTGATGTTATTTATCTTGACTTTATTGAAATACAATCTGGAAGCTCTGACTATGCGACTTAAAAAAAAATTCACCTGGTCAAGAAGTTTGATATCAAAAAAGGAAAGTGTAGCAGGGTAACATTTTTGCATCCTTTTATGAAAAAACTGGAAGAGACTGGAAGAGGCTGGTACTTATTAGGATGAACCCAGAAAAAACTGCTCCTCCTTGGTGCATTTGAGTCAAGAAATAAGAAGTGGTTACAGCACCTAAGAAACTGGATTTGCCACTCCTCTGTTAAAAACCAACTGATGAATCCTATTAATTTACAATTAACTTGTATTATAAAGTCAGGGTCCCTGGAGATCTGGTCCTTGTCCACTTCTCTTGCTTCATTAACTGCTGTTGTCCCATGTGCACCCCAAGCCCTAAATGTAGAGCATTGTTATTATTGTTGTTATTGTTATTATTATTATTATTATTTAATGTGGGCTTGCACTCCCAACTGTGAGACCTGAGCTGAGATGGAGTCATGTGCTCAACTGACTGAGCCACCTCGGGACAGAGCATTATTTTTTATGCCTAGAACCTACTGTTTTCCTCTGTGCCTCTTGTCTTGTTTTTTTTTTTTTTTTTCTTTTTTTTTAAATTTATTTATTTGTCAGAGAGGGAGAGAGAGCAAGTGAGCACAGGCAGACAGAGTGGCAGGCAGTGTCTCTTGTCTTATTTGTCATATATTGTGCCTTCCATTGTGACTACCTAGCCCTCTTCTCTGCAGGCTTATCCCTACTCATGTTCAAAAGTCTCCACTCAGACATCACCTTTCTTAAAATCTTTCCCAACCTCTCCACTGGATGGTTCAATTACCCCTGTACTGTGTTTCCATGCCGTTCTGTATATGTCCCTCCTGAGTTCTTAATCACACCTGATTCTCATTGATTTTTTTACTCCTCTGATCACTTCATGGCCTATGGGGTTTAGAGAGTAGTACTATTCATTCATTTGCCACTATCACTCAACAAGCATTTTAAAGTGTCCACTGCATGCAGTCTAAGGTACCAGGGGTCCATTTGTGATCAAGCAACAGACTGTATCCTTAGGAAACTTACAGTCCAGTCCTATGGGAAAGACCAATAATCTAGACATATTTTACTATAATATTAGAAACACAGGAAATGCTAGTGCAATTTGGGGATGTGGCCTAATTAATGAGGCGGCCCTGATAAAGTGACTCTTACAAGTAAATGGAGTAATGGCTGTGTGCCTAACTAAAATGGTGGCACAGAAGAGGTGGGACAAGTCTCCCAGGCCTCATGAATAAAGTATGTAGAATGGAAAAGGGCAAAAGGCAATCAAAGGACCAAACCAAATGCCAGTCCAGTAAGTATATAATGCAGAACATGAAGAGGGGAAAAACAGCAAGAAATAAGGCCAGAGAAGCAAGCAGAGAAGCAGATTGAAGATTCTAATTTCCATGGAGAGGACAATGGAAAATTTTTGAAAGGGCTGTGACAAGGGAGGGACATAATCAGATTTGTTTTTTAAAAAGAACATTCTGACTCCCTGTGTGGAATGATTTAAACAGGAAAAGAAATGGAAACAGACCACCTGAAGGCTTAATAATGAGTTGGGGGTGAAACTGTTCTGACCTATGGAAAAACAGAGTGGTTTCAATGACAATAGAGAGAAATGGCCAGTATACAAGATCACTCCAAAGTAGAATTGACAGAGTTTGACTTTTGATTGCATGCCATGGCCATAAACATTGGTGAAGGTTCTTCATTCTCTTTTCCATAGATTTTCAGAGTGGCTAGTATATACAGCAGGGCTTTAAAAGTATTTTATGGGTGAATAAATAAATTGATAAATGAGTGAATGAATGAAAATAAGTGTGTCTCTGGACTGAGAATCATTTGAGACTACATCAACCACGAATTTGTTTAACTGAACTTTAGGACAGTTTTTCCTTTACTAGGAGAAGGACAAAAGGACCCTGGGTTGACGTTATTATCAATATTTCAAGAAACCTGACCTCATGTGACTTTGCCAAGCTTATTGGGTTGATGATGTTTTACATATAATGGTACCAAAATATGAGAGTACATGGTATTGCCTCTGAAAGAATAGATAAAAGAATAGATAAAAGAATAGATAAAAGAAAAAATAGATAAAAGAAAAGATAAAAAGGGATCTAGGAGTCACTTGAAATTTCCATGGAAGATATCAACCCAATGTGGCAGGTTCCAGTGGGCGTGAGGACACGGCCAAGAATGACCACACAGTTTGGGACCTAATGAAATGAGATGGCTAGGAGTGGGAATAAGAAAGAGCCAGAGGATAGATACCACATTATAATCTATGTTATTTAGAAAAAGTTTTGAAGATCAGAGTGGTGAAGCCCAATCAGTTTTCAAGCCTAAGAAGTAAATGTCAGCCCAGGAGTAAACAGTAAAAACAAAAGTTTAAACAGTCAGTTGGAAACTACTGATGAATAAAACCTTGGAATGGCTCAGGCAGATGGCTCAGGATTTTGCTTATAAATGTGATTGGCTCCAGAATGTGCGTGGCATTAATGTGAAAGACTGGGATGAAGGCACAGAATTAGTAAATCCAGGAAGTGCAGAAGTAAAGGCTGAGTTAGTAGGAAAGCTAAATAAATACTGGCTTCCAATATTGGGGAAAATACATCTGAATGGTCTTCAAAGTCCAAGACTAGGATTATATAAGATCCACAAAGAGACCCCACAATACTGACAACATAAGGGTTCTTCACCCCCTACTTATGGAACACTACTTTGTTCCAGATACTGTATAAAGTGCTTTATATCTAGAGTCTTATGATATTATGTCAGGAGGCATTCTTCTTCAAGTAGAAGATGAGGGAATAGAGTATAAGAAGTGAGACATTTCTAAGGTCACAGAGTGAATGTACAGCTGGGATTTAAATCCATGACTGCCAAAGCCATAGCTAATAATCCTAACCCTTACAGTCTCATGCTTTATCAGGTAAAAAAACAAAACAAAACAAAACAAAACAAAAAAAAAAACAACTAGGAACAAACACAATGCCCAGACTATCTCTTAAAAACTCATGATAATGTTTATGCTTATGTTACATGCTACAAACAATTCCAAGCAAAATCAAGATGCAAAGAAGTAGCCTAAACAATGACATGGCTTGTGTGGAATGATAAATAAAATGGTGCATCTCTTCTATTGAAGATGTACCCCAGGCAGATAATGAAGTTAGTGAAATCCAAAATTTAGGGTGCTTCCCATTTAATATTTTCCTGTGATCATCTTTTGGTAAAATTTGCAAAAGTCATAATGTGTGAGAATGGTTGTCTCTGTGTACCCTGAGTTTTCTATGTCATATCTCATTTTTTAATCAGATGGGGCCTTTGGGTGATCATGAATATTTCGGTGACCTCATAAGGGGAAGCTGAAGTGGGAATGTCATTATCTTTCATCGCTGAGCTATAAGTATGGGCTTATCAGCCACAGGTATTTAGAATTAAGCTATGGCTGGCAGTCCCAGTTTAAAGATGGCTTCTAGGCATATTCCTACCATCTGGTGTGAACACACCCAGCACCGTGGCACAAAGGTGTGAAGATAGTGGTTGTGATAGGGAAATGGAGCTATCCTATGTTGCTTCACTCTGGAACTTGTGCTTGGGGAAGAAATAACAATACTTGGAATGTACCAAGCCAGAAACATATCTGAGAAATTGTTCTAAATCTTATAGATCATAAATAAGAAACTTGAGAGAGGCATTTCCAAGGTATTTCCAAGTTTGGCATTAGTCCAAAAAGCTTACGTGGCAGTACCAAAAATTACTGTGTAGCTAAAGATAACTTTTATGTGAAAATTAGGCATTTCAACCAAGCACGATGTTGGAAATAATACATAGTTTTTGTTCTTGCTATAGAAAAAATTACTATAAACTCAATGTCATATGAAGAGGCTATCAAAAAGAATGAAGCCAAAAATTATGTGGGAAAAAATATGGTAGAGGGTGTCAGGCAGTTAATTAATAAAAATAACATGTTATTTTTTTTGTAAGTTTGTGCTTTTGTACAATTTGTCAGCGTTGAAAAAAAGTATAATTGTAGTAATTTACTTTTCTCACTCTAAATGTTCCCTTTCTATTTTATACATAAATTGGTATTATTATTTCTTGAAAGGGGCCTTTTAATTACATAGGCTTCAGGCTCCACAAATCCTGGACCATTGCTTATTCTCAAACCAGAAATAATTCTCATTTGAATTTTCTGTGAGACTTTTTTCCTCCCACTACTCATTCTTGAATAAAATTGCATCATTCTATTGTAGTTCAGTGCCAACAACATGCAAAATATTATGCAGAGTTAGGAGGTCTTTCTAAGTAAAGAATCTTTACTTGGCCTGACTTCAGTAGTAAGCATTTAATAAATGGGTATCTTAAATTTTACTACAAAGAGGCCATGCTTTTTCATACTTACAATAAAAACACAACCCAAACGAACAGCAGTGGCTTTAAGTTATAAGCAATCAGATATGGATGTTAGCACTGCAGTTTTCCTCTTGAGCTCCAAATATCTGGTTAGTTGCTTTGAATCAGGTATTATCTTTTGTTTATTTCTGGTTTAATATTTAGCAATATTGTATCTTGAACAAAGGATTCATGAAAAAAAAACAACTAAGAGATCCTAAGGAAAAGAGTTTTATTTATTTTACCATAATAAAAACAAGATATGATCCCTCTTGCACTGCTATTCACTGAAGATTTCTACTCAAATAAAACAAACACCAAGTACAAAATGGAATGATTAAGCAGGCTCAGATAACATAAAAACTTTAATATAATTCTTTGAAGTTCTGCCCAAATTTCTAACTCATATTTACTTTAAAGTTCTCGATCTCACCATATCTTTTTCCCATGGGTTTAAAGATCTTCTGGAAAAGAATGTTTTAAATGTGTAGTGCTTTAGTTCTCAACTGGGGGCAATTTTGTGCACATGGGAAATCTGGCAACGCCTAGAGATTTGTCTGTCACAGCTGGTGGGAGGTTCTACTAACATTTAGAGTGTCGAGGCCAGAGATGCTATTACATAGTCTACAATGAGGAGGCAACTACTTACCTCAAAGAATTTTCTGGCCAAGGTTGAGAAACTTTGATCTAGCAGATCGAGCACAAGGGTTTAAATTTAATGTGACAACTTGGAATTATGATTGAAACCATCACTTAGCAGGACACCAGATCTCTACCTTTTCTTTCACATATAAAAATATGTCGGTGCCGTGTTCTGAGGTTATAAGTTTACATACCTTTTTCTTTAAAAAGTTATTTATTTTAGGGGAACTTGGGTGGCTCAGTTGCTTAAGAAGCATCTGACTCCAGCTCAGGTCATGATCTCAGGGTCGTGAGATGGAGCCCTTTGTCTAGCTCTCTGCCCAGGAGGAAGTCTGCCTCCCCCTCTCATGCTGTGGTCTCTCTCTCTCTCTCTCTCTCTTTCACATAAATAAATAAATAAATAAATAAATTCTTCAAAAAAAAAATAAAAAGTTATCTTTTTAATAGTTTAGAGCTCTACTACTCTTTAAGAGATTTGCACATTAATTTATATAAAAATTCAGATTATTAATATTGCCCTTTCAGGGAGTTCAAATCAGTAAAGCTGTTTGACAAATATGAATTTGCAGTAAGCTGAACACTGATTTGAAGCATTGCTTGGGACAAAGGGTCAGCAGTTTGACTGGATATTGATAATATCTAGGAAAGAAGTGAGGAAGCAGACCAGAGCCCTGGGAGAGGGAGTATAACGAATTAAGTTGAAATGTTGTTGGTCAAAGAAAAGTAGGAACTAGCATGGAAAAAAAATAGAAGAGGAAAATTCAAAAGATTGCACATTTAAAATAGAATGTAGAGGAAAAAAGCAATCAGCAAGGGTTTAAGATGGCTCT
This sequence comes from Mellivora capensis, assembly GCA_004024625.1. Classification (NCBI taxonomy): domain Eukaryota; kingdom Metazoa; phylum Chordata; class Mammalia; order Carnivora; family Mustelidae; genus Mellivora; species Mellivora capensis. Next base: position 406 of record PISX010027628.1, on the reverse strand, counting down.
AGGAGAAGGTCATCTTATTATTAATACCACTAGGCACAACTACAATGCCATGTCTCCAGTCATTCTTCTTCCCAGGGTCAGCACTCAGACCCGGTTGCAATATATAATTATGCCTACTTCACTTACTGAAAATAATGAATAAATTAAATTTCAGAAATATTAAAGTTATTGAAGAAGAAGTTCCTTTATAGCAGGAGTATTTAAAGCATCGAACTATGGTTTTATGGCTATACCCAGATTCTCCTGCCCACAGTTCAATAACTATAATTATCACACTGGTCAAAATGGAGATGACATTGTCCACTTAACATTCTGATCCAGGCATGAACACAGACACCCCCCCACCTAACTCCAGGCATTCAGAAAGAATATACACAACACACACACACACACACACACACACACA
>PISX010027627.1:0-22726 GCA_004024625.1 Mellivora capensis | reverse complement strand
TTTTTATTTTTTATAAACATATAATGTATTTTTATCCCCAGGGGTACATGTCTGTGAATCGCCAGGTTTACACACTTCACAGCACTAACTATAGCACATACCCTCCCCAATGTCCATTACCCCACCCCTCTCTCCCGATCCCCCTCCCCATAGCAACTCTCAGTTTGTTTTGTGAGATTAAGAGTCACTTATGGTTTGTCTCCCTCCCCATCCCATCTTGTTTCTTTTCTTCTTTTCCTACTGCCCCCAACCCCCCATGTTGCATCTCCACTTCCTCACATCAGGGAGATCATATGATAGTTGTCTTTCTCTGATTGACTTATTTCACTAAGCATGATACCCTCTAGTTCCATCCACGTCATTGCAAATGGCAAGATTTCATTTATTTTGATGGCTGCATAGTATTTCATTGTGTATATATACCACATCTTCTTTATCCATTCATCTGTTGATGGACATCTAGGTTCTTTCCATAGTTTGGCTATTGTAGACATTGCTGCTATAAACATTTGGGTGCACGTGCCCCTTCGGATCACTACATTTGTATCTTTAGGGTAACTACCCAGTAGTGCAATTGCTGGGTCATAGGGTAGTTCTATTTTCAACTTTTTGAGGAACCTCCACGCTGTTTTCCAGAGCGGTTGCACCAGCTTGCATTCCCATCAACAGTGTAGGAGGGTTCCCCTTTCTCTGCATCCTCGCCAGCATCTGTCATTTCCTAACTTGTTAATTTTAGCCATTCTGACTGGTGTGAGGTGATATCTCATTGTGGTTTTGATTTGTATTTCCCTGAGGCCGAGTGATGTGGAGCACTTTTTCATGTGTCTGTTTGGCCATCTGGATGTCTTCTTTGCAGAAATGTCTCTTCATGTCCTCTTCCCATTTCTTGACTGGGTTATTTGTTCTTTCGGTGTTGAGTTTGATAAGTTTTTTATAGATTTTGGACACTAGCCCTTTATCTGATATGTCGTTTGCAAATATCTTCTCCCATTCTGTCAGTTGTCTTTTGGTTTTGTTGACTGTTTCCTTTGCTGTGCAAAAGCTTTTGATCTTGATGAAATCCCAATAGTTCATTTTTGCCCTTGCTTCCCTTGTCTTTGGTGACATTCCTAGGAAGATGTTGCTGCAGCTGAGGTCGAAGAGGTTGCTGCCTGTGTTCTCCTCAAGGACTTTGATGGATTCCTTTCTCACATTGAGGTCCTTCATCCATTTTGAGTCTATTTTTGTGTGTGGTGTAAGGAAATGGTCCAATTTCATTTTTCTTCAAGTGGCTTTCCAATTTTCCCAACACCATTTATTGAAGAGGCTGTCTTTTTTCCATTGGACATTCTTTCCTTCTTTGTCGAAGATGAGTTGACCATAGAGTTGAGGGTCTATTTCTGGGCTCTCTATTCTGTTCCATTGATCTATGTGTCTGTTTTTGTGCCAGTACCATACTGTCTTGATGATGACAGCTTTGTAATAGAGCTTGATGTCCGGAATCATGATGCCACCAACTTTGGCTTTCTTTTTCAATATTCCTTTGGCTATTCGAGGTCTTTTCTGGTTCCATATAAATTTTAGGATTATTTGTTCCATTTCTTTTAAAAAATGGGTGGGATTTTGATAGGGATTGCATTAAATGTGTAGATTGCTTTAGGGAGCATAAACATTTTCACAATATTTGTTCTTCCAATCCAGGAGCATGGAACATTTTTCCATTTCTTTGTGTCTTCCTCAGTTTCTTTCATGAGTACTTTATATAGTTTTCTGAGTATAGATTTTTAGCCTCTTTGGTAGGGTTTATTCCTAGGTATCTTATAGTTTTGGGTGCAATTTTAAATGGGATTGACTCCTTAATTTCTCTTTCTTCTGTCTTGTCATTGGTATAGAGAAATGCAACTGATTTCTGTGCATTGATTTTATATCTTGACACTTTACTAAATTCCTGTACAAGTTCTAGCAGTTTTGGAGTGGAGTCTTTTGGGTTTAAGAGACTAGTTTTTATAAATATGCAGTCAGATTTTATGTACTCAAGGCCAAAACTAACTACTTAGTGAGAATTTTCTCCAAATTGGATTGAAGTTCACAGATCATGGACTCCAGATATTTGAGTAGACTGGCATCCCTATCAAGGCTACAACCAAGGTATCTTCCACCTATTATTTTTTCTTCAGGTAATATTGAGTTTCCACCACAATCTTTACCAATTCTGAGTACTAGATATAGTATAATTTTGTCCAGAACAACATCTTGGGTAATTTTCCAGTGTATTAGTTGTCTATCACTGCATAACAAATTATCCCAAAACTTAGTGGCTTAAAACAAAAACATTTATTATCTCACAATTTCTGAAGGTCAGGAATCAGGTGCAGCTTAGCTGGACCATCTATGTCAGGGTTCTTCACAAGCCACAGTCAAGTATTTTCCAAGGTTGCAATCAACTGAAGGCTCAACTGGAGGAGAAGCCACTTCCAAGCTCACTCACATGGCTGTCAGAATTCAGTTTCTCAGACTGTGGGACTGAGGGCCTCATTATTTGTCACATGGCCCTTCCTAGGGCAGCTCATAACATGGCAGTTGACATCAGTTCATACAAGTGACAAGAGCCAGAGAGGCAGAAAGTACTAAAAAGTCAGTCTTTTGTAACTTAATTATTAAAATGATACTCCATCATTATGACATATTCTATTTGTTAGAAGCAATATGCTAGGTCCAGCCCACCCACAAGGGGAAAATTCCAAAAGGGATGAATTGTAGGAAGCAGGGATCAATATGAGCCACAAGGTGGCTATCATAGCTTGTTAGTTTGTTAACTGAAAATTATGGGGCTGGTGATTTGATTACCTTGTGGATTCTTTTAATTCTTTGAACTCTGTGTAACACCAGAGACTAGGCATTGAACTAGTATAAACTCTGGGGCCCTGAAAAGACCACACCCATTCCAATAAGAAATAGCACAGGTTAAAGCTGCTGAAGAGCCCCATTTGATCACAGGCCTTGAGAACTTTTCTAGTTGAGATTGAGCAGAATGAGAAGATAGGATATAGGGAGGAAAGGGGAGGCTATATTTTGGTCCTTAACTAGTTTGAACTCGCAAGGGCAAGAAAGCTTTGTTTTAAACTGTAAGTTCCTCAGATTTTAAGAAATTTGGACTTTTCTCTGGATGTTCAGTGAAAGGTGCAAGGGAATTAATATTTGGACTTTAATGTACCCCTAGAATTATGATAAGGGCAGACTATACTCAAATGAGTGGCATCTTACTGTTGCACATTATTAATGTAGTATCTTAATATCCTTTGATTTCACTGTATATTCTCTGAGAGATGATGTAGCTGGACATCATTTGAAAAGGTTAATGGAATAAAGAATGAGAGGCACCTGGATGGCTCAATCAGTTAAGCGTCTACCTTTGGCTCACATCATGATTTCAGGGTCCTGGGATTGAGCCCAAGCCCGGTGTCAGGGTCACTGCTCAACAGGAAGCCTGCTTCTCCCTCTCCTCCCCACTCATGCTTTTCTCCCTCTCTCTCTCTCTCTCTCTCTCTATCTCTCTCTCTCTCAAATAAATGCACAAAATCTTTAAAAAAAAAAAGAATAGAGAATGAATTTTCATCATTTGGTGTGGCATGATCCTGATGTTAATTTAATTAATATAGTCTTCAGACACATTTCAGAGCCTTCTAGGTACACTATCACCTACATCATCCATCAGCAGTCCCAGTGATTGCTTCATCAGAGTGAAAGCAGGACTGCCATAAACTGCTGACCCCCCTGTTCTATGGAGATTGCTCAACAGTTAAACTCAGTGAGTTAAGAGAAAAATAAACTGGGGAATATTAGGGGAGACTCTTCTTCCCACTCCAGATGTTTCTTTCCATGTGTTGTGATATACCTGTAGGGAGTAGGGGACTGAGAAATAATGTAACAAGTTGTCAAACTTGGGACAAGGAAATGTGTAGGCATAGTTCTGTCTATATATCTTCTTCTTAGGACATGGCAGACTACAGAGGAGCTGTGCTCTGCTCTGATTTCTGCCAAATAGTGAGATGGGCCTGACCTTGTAAGAGGATTCTAAAATGGTATGGCACAGGCTGTGATGGAGGGGGTGAGTCTCCCTAATATAGGGGCACAGTATTAGCCCACTTGCTCATAGATCTATATAAGGTGTCCTTCACCCTAGACTTATTCATATTAAAGGAAATATTTTAGATTATCTTTAGATTCCCTTGAATTTCTCAATTTTTCAGAACTCAAGGTAAGTAAAATACTATGCTACTGATTAGCCTCCCACTTGCTCACAAACATATATGGTCTGTTTATGAAGGGAAATTTGCTTCTCAGGATGACATGAAATAGATAATTCCTGAAGAGAATGGGTGCAGGGACCCTGCACAGGCAACATGAAAATCTTGGGAGGTTGTCACCCAAAGCAGGGAGTAGGACCCTCAAAAGGGAAATGAGTCTTAACCACTTGGCTGAGGACCAGCTGAGAATAACAAAACTATTCTCAGAACTTTACTTTTGAACTCAAAAATCCCTTTAAGCCATTCAAATCCTTATTTTAAAAAATTCTCTTGATTCAACAAGGTCTGAAGGCTGAAGCTGAATTGAGCAACTGTGATAAATAGCAATATGATCAGTGGCTTATTTGCCCTCACAAATTCCTATTGCCTCTGGGGATTTTCCTGATACTCAGGGAAATGAATTTGTAAATAACATCTTTCTCTGGGTCTGGAAGAGTTTCTGTCATTTTCTTCATTTTTGTTGACATTTCCCCAATAATTTATGAGCTTCCCTTGATATGTGGAAAGATCAATAGCTCTGTGTGTCTTTGGGAACTAAGTGACAAAATAACACTAACATGCTCCAGTAAAAAGCACCACATTTCTCTTGTCATGGTCAATATTTGAAGTTGGTAAAACATAGAAGTGACTCTTTATTTGTGCAAATCTATGTCTCCTCAGATATTCTGAAGCACGGATTCCTTTCTAAATGCCAAAGGGCAGTAGTTTTTCAAAAGAGCTAAGAAACAACATTAGGGGTGTCAAGGAGCCCTCTCAGGGGCTGCCATGGAAATGAAGAGTGATGAGGTAGGTGCTATCTCTTTTCCAACTATATCTGGGGGATCTTTGTTTTAATCTGTTTTACACATTGAGCTTTCCTGAAATATTTCATTTGAACACAGAGTCCTAAAATTTTACAAAGTTTGAAAATCCAACAGCAAAAATATAAACGACCCAATTTAAAAATGGGAGAAGGCCTTGAATAGACATTTCTCCAATGAAGGCATAAGATGATCAATAAGCACATGAAAAGATGCTGACCCTCACTAATTATTAGGGAAATACAAGGCAAAACTACAATGAGATACTACATCACATCCACGGGAACATTTGTGTATTACTGGTGGGAACATAAATAGTGCAACTGCTGTAAAAATGATATAATTGCTCCTGAAAAAATTAAACATAGAATTACCGTATGATTCAGCAATTCCACTCCAGCATATATAACCACAAGAACTGGAAGTAGGGGCTCAAACAGATATTTGTACGCCCATATTCATAGCAACATTATTTTTTTAGGAATCTATTTATTTATTTGATGGAGAGAGATCACAAGTAGGCAGAGAGGCAGGCAGAGAGAGAGAGAGAGGAGGAAGCAGGCTCCCCACTGAGCAGAGAGTCTGATGTGGGACTCGATCCCAGGACCCTGAGATCATGACCTGAGCCAAAGGCAGAGGCTTAACCCACTGAGCCACCCAGGCACCCCCCATAGCAACATTATTAATAATAACCAATGATAAATGGATAAACAAAATGTTATATATCCATACAGCCTTTAAAAGGATGTAAATTCTGACACAAGCTACAAATGCATGAAACTTGAAGGCATTATACTAAATAAAATAAGACACAAAATGGCAAATACTATATTATTTTGCTTATATGAGATAAGTGTAATAGTCAATTCATAAGGACAGAAAGTAGAGTAGTAGTTGCCAGGGGCATGTGGGAGAGTGTAATAGGGAAATACTGTTTAATGGGTACAGAATTTTTGTTTGGGAAGATGAAAATATTCTGGAAATGGATAGTTGGTGATGGTACAGAAATTGGTTGCTTCATGAAACCAAATGGTACACTTAAATTCATTCAAATAGAAATTTTTATCGCAATTTTTAAAAGTTTGAAAATCAATTCTCATAACACTATTATTTTGTTGATAAGAAATCTTTTGAAGTGTGTGAGGTAGCCTACTTTTCATCAAATGGTACCAACCTGTCCTTTAGGATGCAAAAATTCATGGATATTCTATTTTTCTAAATGTAAACACTGCTTGGTATGAACCAAATACAAACACACTGGGACCTCAGCACAGATTCAAGAATCAAATCCATCCTAGAGGAGAGCCCAGGAAATGGAACCCAGAATATGTATGCATGTAGAGAAAGGCCTCCAGCTTCAAGGGCTTGTTAATGCCTAGCCCCACTCACTGGGGTCAAAATTATGGACCTGTGTTATCAATAGCTTCCATAATGGTTTACTAAAGGTATAATCAACAGACAAGGTTCTAAGAGCAAGTAACTGGAGAGCAAGAAAAGTTGAAATTTAGGGAGTAAAGTGGATTTGGTTGGATGCAGTTAAACCCAGATGCCAAAGTTGGACTGAAAAGACCCCAAAACTAGAGCATACAAAGAAGATAGTCAACACAGAGAACAAAGAAGGATTGAAATATAGGCCTAAGTGTAGTGTGATAAAGTTGGGTTGGTAGGAACAGTAGTCCTGAACCATCATTGACTCTTAGGACACAGCATTCCAAATAATATACCAGCTAGCCTAAGCTCTCCCAAAAATTCTGAGCCAGGTAAAGTAAGGACAGTAACAGGAGAAACTATTCTGAATTCCTTAAAAATAACACCCCCCTGAGCCTGGTTATGGGGGTTAAGAACAGCATGGATTGCATCAAGCACTGGGTGTTATACACAAACAATGAATTATGGAACACTATATCAAAAACTAATGATGTACTGTATGGTGACTAATATACCACAATAGAAAAAATACCACCACCCCCAATGTCGGAGAGAAATAATTGAAGCCCAGAAGACCACTGGAGAAGAAGGGGAGGTGCTGTTTCAAAAATAGTCAATTCACATATGGATGATCAAGCATGAAACACAACACTAAGCTGAATCACCTGTAGGGTTTCCATTGTCATCCAGAACTAATTAGTTCTTGTCTACACTGGTGTCCACTTTAAAGAAAGTAAGTGGGGTCCCTGTGTGGCTCAATCAGTTAAGCACCTGCCTTCGGCTCAGGTCATGATCCCAGTATCCCGGGATCAAGCCCCGGATGGGGGTTTCCGCTTGGCGGGGAGTCTGCTGCTCCCTCCCCCTCTTCCTCTACCTCACCCCTACTCATACCACCTCTCTCAAATAAATAAATAAAACGTTAAAAAATAGAAAGTGCTTCCAGATGCACCAGGAGATTTCTATGTCAACAATAACTAAATCTTTTTAAAAGTCATTTATATATTATCTTCAAATCTTAGTATCATCCTTGACTTTTCTCTTTCTCTCATACAGTCTGTCACATCCTGTCTTTCTCACATCCAGTCTGTCAGCAAACTGCCTTCAAAATAAATGCAGAATCTGTCTTCTTGTCATCTCTTCTACCAAGCCACCATTATTTCTTGCCATATCTACTCCAGCAGCTTCCTAACTGGTCTCTCTGCCTCTACTTCTGCCTGTGGTGTGCTCTAAACAAAGCAGCCAGAGGGAGCCACTTAAAATATAAATCAGATCATTGACATGATGTACAAAAAGGCAGTATAATGCAGACTCAGAGTTCAAGTGTGGAGCTAGACTGCCGAAGTTCAAATTCTAGATCCATCACTTCTTAGCTGTATGATCTTAGCCAAGAAAATTAATATCTGTGTAACTTTCTCTCATCCTTACAAAAAAGATAATATTAGTAGCTATATTAAAGATATGCATGCGGACGCCTGGGTGGCTCAGTTGGTTAAGCAGCTACCTTCGGCTCAGGTCATGATCCCAGGATCCTGGGATCAAGTCCCACATCTGGCTCCTTGCTCGGTGGGGAGCCTGCTTCTCCCTCTGCCTCGGCCTGCCACTCTGTCTGCCTGTGCTCGCTCACTCTCTCTCCCTCTCTCTCTGAAAAATAAATAAATAAAATCTTTTTTATAGATGGCTTTGATAATATTGAGGTATGTGCCCTCTATCCCAACACAATAAAATCTTTTTTAAAAAAAAGATATGCATGAAGATTATATGAGTTGATACACCCAGCACACCTAGAATAGCTCCTGGAACCATAAATATTAGCTCTTTTTATGTCATATAACTGCTCAAAATCCTCCAAAGTATTCCCATCATGCTTAGAATAAAAATCTCAAGTCTGTACCACAGCTTAAAAGATCCTACATGACTGGCCTTTACATACTTCCCTGATAACACTTTACTTCATTCTTTTCCTTGTTAAACTAATTGTATGTACATGGGCCTCCTTGCTGTTACTAAAACACACTGGACGTTATAACATATATAGTTTGTAATTTCCTTGTTCATTCAACAAATACTTGTTGAGCAACTACTATGCAACAAGAATTGCTCTAGTTATTTAAAATACATTAATGAACAAAGCAGATGAAAACCCATACTCTTTTTAAACAAATCTATGTCTACCACCTCCCATCTTTGTCTCCTAAATCCTATTTCCCCAGGCAAATCAAAAATAAGTGAAAGTTGAGAGTGCCTGTGTGGCTCAGTCAGTTAAGCCACTGCCTTCAGCCCAGGTCACAATCCCAGAGTCCTGGAATCAAGTCCCGCATCAGGCTACTTGCTCAGCAGGTAGCCTGATTCTCCTTCTCCTCCCCACTCATGTTCTCTCTAGCTCTCTCTCTCTCACACAAATAAATAAATAAAATCTTTTCTAAAAAATAAATGAAAGTTAACCAGGAGGAATGTGGGGCCAGGTAGGGGCAAAGGAGACAAGTGAGAGGAAAATGGGAGTCGTAGTTTCTCATATGAGTGTCAAGTTGCCAGAAGTTGAGTGGTTTATTAAGGAGTCCTGAGACGTCAGGGCCAATCACCTAATGATATCTCTCAGTCCCAAGCCATACCAATCTGCCCAATCAGCCAGTCCCACCCCCCTGGGCATGGCCCATGCACATAAAATTAATTGCACTCATGTCCCCAGCTGAAACATTAAAGGCCTCCAACCCAATATCATGAGAAAATGACTTATTTTGCTAATAAATAAGTGGGACATGGTCTAATACGTCACTTCTGAAGGAGCTCTTTAGGAGATTATTTTAAAACATATGACTAATGGGGGTACCTGGGTGACTCAGTCTGTTAAGCATCTGCCTTCAGCTCAGGTCATGATCCCAGGGCTCTGGGATCGAGCCACACATTGGGCTCCCTACTCAGTGGAGAGCCTGCTTCTCCCTCTCCTACTCCCCCTAGCTTGTGCTCTCTCTGTCAAATAAATAAATCTTTAAAAATATGACTAAATTATTGAGATGTGAATAGTGGATTTTTTTATTAATGCATACTGAGGGGGGAAAATCCACAATATCTTTTAGTTCATTACTAAACTAACTTCTGAGTTTCGAAACTTTTTTGTTTTCTATAAGGCAATGAAAAACACAAAGCACTGAGCCAGTCCAATAGGAGCCTAAGACACTCCTGGCCCAGGCCCCAGGATGGCCCCTCCTGCACATGGCCCAGCCTTCTCACTCAAGATCCTTTGCACAAGGCTAAGCCAAGGAGTAGAGGGATAAGACAAAGTAAGGACACCTTCTGCAGACCTTAGGTTTCCAGGGTCTATACATGCTATAGGATACAGGCTGCAAGAACTAACTTTCTGAGAGTTCTGGGACTAAAAATAAAGGTTTGGAGACCCAACCCAGCACTAACAAACCTGGTTTAAAAAAACCAAGGGTCGTATGTCCTAAACACTCCTCTCTCTATCCTTATTTAGCATTGGGCTTAGCTAGCTGCAACAAATTCTTGTGAGTCAAGGTTGCTATTTACAGCAATCTGGTAGTAAATCTTTCTTTCTTTGAAGCCAAAATGACCCCCAAATTCTTCTGCATATCTGCACTATGTTGATGGATTTTGATTTCCCACTGTGTATATTTTTAATTATGCAAGCACTACCTAGATATATTCTTATAAAAACACAATTGGTATACATAAAGTAAAAGGGCCCTTTAACCACTGACTCCCTATTCTACTTCCCTACCTAGAGAGAACCATTATGATTTTTATCCCTCAATTTGCTTTATATCCCTCAAAGCCTTTTCCCATTCTTCTTCATTCTTGTATATATTTGAAATTACAAAGTTGTTTTGAGGGATTTTTCTTTTAAAGAAATAATGTCAAACTGTTGTAGTACATTTTCTGCTTGCTTTTTCTCCTTGACAATATGCCTTAGAAATTTTCCATGTTAGTGGATACAGTTATCTGATTCTTTTAAACTGTTATATAATATTCCATAATAAGACTGTACCTTAGTTTATTTAATCAGTTACCTTTGAGGGGGCTCCCATGTTCTCTTTACTTGGGCTATTCTTAAAATTTCTGAGAGATGTTCATTTCTCCCCTACAATTCATATGTTGAAATCCTACCCCCCCAAAGTGATGGTATTAGCAGGTGGGGCCTTTGCAAGGTGATTAGGTCATGAGGGTGGAGCCCAAGTAAATGGGATTAATGCTCTTATAAAAGAGACACCAGAGAACTCCCTTTCCCCTTCTGCCACATGAAGACACAGTGAGAAGACAGCTATCTATGAACCAGGCAGTAGGCCCTCACTAGACACTGAATCTGCCAATGCTTGACCTTGGACTTCCCAGCCTTCAGAAATATGAGAAACTATTATCTGTTATTTATAAGCCACCCAGTCTATGGTATTCTTTTATAGCAGTCTGGATGGACTAAGACAATATCTCATTACAGAAAATAACATATTTTCCTTTGTCCTGTAACCACTTTATTTTATTCTACTTTTCACTTTTCCCCCCACTAATTCTCTACTTGAGGAACTGTTGCCTTGACTTAGACTGAGGGACCATGGAATAGATTGCTCTGATTTTCCCTCTTTCACCAGAATGGTAAAAATTTTCTATCCCTACCATAACAGTATGATTTATTCACAGCCACTCCCTGTTCCATCTCCTGTTTACTTCCCATAGTCAAAGTCAATCTATTCCCTTTTCCCATGGTTTCTAAAACAACTTATATCTAGAAGCAATTATCTCTAACTTCTAAAAAATATATCACCTTCCAGGGATGTTATTCAAAATATTTAGCAATCATATGAACCAGGCACAGACCAATCATACTGGATGCCTGAACAGAGCAAATACTGTTGTACTGACAGTAATTGGCTGAGTGCCAAGACTTCTTGCAATTCCTTTATAAGGTTGTCTGCCAAACATATGTCTGATACCAAATCACATTTTTGTTCCCCGAACTTCATTCATCTATTCAATACACATTTATCAGGAGGCTACAATGTTTCTTGTATTTAGGCATTGCATTAGAGCAGGTTTTCTCAACCCCAGAACTATTGACATTTCAGGCAAGATAAGCGTTTGTTGTGGGGGACTGTTTAGCGGTATTCCTGGCCTCTACCCACTAGATTCCAGTAGCAATTGCCTCCTCTACAGTGATGATAACCAAAAATGACTCCAGATATTGCCAAATGTTCCCTGCAGGGACAAAATCACCCATGGATGAGAACCACTATATTAGAAGTTGATGAGCTATAAGACAAAAAGACAAAATTTCTGCCCTTGGTTAGATTAGTCTCATTTAACATTTCATTTAATTTTGGGCCAGCCTAAAATGTGTTTCTGTTGTTACAGTTATGTAACCTCAATATTCAATCTTTACCCAAAGTTATACAGAAGCATCTTCACATTGGCAGCCTTGACCCTAAGGGTTAAAGCAGTAGTTAATGGAAGAAAAGGGTCAATGCTTATAAGCTTCATAAATGGAAACTGTAATCACAGCTGTACCTTTTTTATGCAATAGCTGAGTCCTGAAGAATTATGGATAAATGCAATTACATTTTCCCACTGACAGAATTTAATAGCTCCGAATCACTTTTTTATCTCTACTTGATCCTAAATGGATATAGTCTCCTTAGACTTTAGGTATTGATTAAAACATGTGTGTAAATTAACTAGCCCAGTTTTAAATGCTTTTCATGGATTATCTCATTCATCACAACAAGCCTATAAGGTAAGTGCTATTATAATCTCAGTTTTAAAGATGAGGGAATGGAAGTGCTGAGAAGTAAAGTAAGTGGCCTAAGGTCATACAACCATTACATGGTGCCCAAATCTTCAACTACTGCATGGCACTGCCTCGATAAAGATGAAGAAGAGAAAATATTGAGCAAAAGGAAGAGAAAGAGGAGTAAAGAATTAAACTTACCCATCTCCCCCCATCAGTTTGAATGTGGCCCAAGTACCAAGAGAAAGAGGGTCTTTTTCCTTTTTAAGATTTTATTTATTTATTTGAGAGAGAGAGAGAGAACAAGCACAAGCAGGGGAGTGGCAGGCAGAGAGAGATGCAGGTTCCTGCCTTACCAAGGATCCTGATGTGGGGGCTTAATCCCAGGACTCTGGGATCCTGACCAAGCCAAAGACAGATGCTTAATCAACTGAGCCACCTGGGTGCCCTGAGAAGGAGGTTCTGCACTACAAATGCTCCAGACCACTTTGGAACTTGATTATGACCACTTCAGCATCAAGTGTCACAGATCCAAAGTCAGGAGTCCCTGGCAGGTCTTAAAGATGTGTCCTCAGAGGGGATATGAAATTGGCAGGAACTTCTAGCCTTGCTCAAGGTCAGAGAAGCAAGAGCACAAAGTCCAAATTCTTTAACAATGTCTCACTACCTATTCAATGCACTACACTCCAAAGAAACAGAACTGCTTGCTGTGGAAGAGAATGCTCAAGGTCAGAAGAACAGGAGACCCAGAAGCCAGAATACCAAGTAACTGTTAGTGAGGAAATCCACCAAAGGAGTCTTTAGATAGAGGTTCTGAATGGTCCACCACCAAAGATAAGCATCTCCACTGTACTTGAATGTTTCTCTTCTTTTTCTTTTTGCTCCTGCAATACAGAATCTTCACTGACTTGATTTTCCTTGCTTGCTAAGTCCACCCAAATACATTGTCCGAGGTAAGTTAAATATATATAAGTATATGTGTGTGTATACATATATACAGTCATGTCTGCTATAACATGACATATGTATACTTTAAAAATTACTGCACTCTATGGTGAGTGCTGTGAAGTGTGTAAACCTGGCGATTCACAGACCTGTACTCCTGGGGCTAATAATACATTATATGTGTATAAAAAAATAAAAATAAATTTTTAAAAATTACTGCACTATGTAAAACTGCACAATGAAAACCACACAGCTTATAGGGAAAATCGGGTTAGAAGAACAAAAATAAAAAGTATTATCAGAATGTTAAAAAACAGATAGAAAATGCAGCACAGTTTTACACATGTTAATGGCTAAGAAATACATAAATACTACAATAAATATTGCACTTTACCTTGAAAAGACCTAAAGTTTGTAGATGTAGTCTTAGCAGGTTATGAGTTATTGTGAAGTGATGGAAGGAATGTTAACTGAAATTGGATGGAAACTTGCAACACTAAATGTGAATGGCTGTGGCTAATAGATGTTTGAGGTGTGTGTTTTGTGTATTACCATACCGCTTAGTTCAGCTGAGTGCAGTTTTCTGCATTCACCTAATGTTTCTTGCTGGTGAAATCATGCTCAAACAAACACGAATTCATGTCATACTCAAATTGTTCTCTTATATATCAGTCACATTGGAACAAACTCGAGTTTTCAAAACAGACATTAGAGCAGAACTGATTTACAATGATTTAGCTAGTAAGAAGATGGAAGACAGTGACAGAATAGAGTATTATCAATGACAATAAGCCTCCAATTAAAGTTCCAGGCTACCTTCCCATGTTACTGTAAAGGCATACACCTACAACTAAAAGAAAGTATCTTTTTATATTTTTTCCTTTTATTCCAAGATCTTAAAACAAAACACCATGGGGGCTGCAGGTCCTATTTATCTCCTAGAGTGAAGGCACTGATCTGGACCTGTTGCCTTCCCCAAATAGAACATGTAAGTAGAAGTCTTTAGAGAATTATCTGACATTCAGAGAATCTTCACATCAACCAATACTTACTAGGTACAACTGAACTAAACAGAGAGAGAAAAACAGCCCCCAGTGTCCATTTTTAATTCTTTCCTTCAATTTTTTGCTTTTGCATATCTGATTCCTTCCTCCTAGAATATCTTTCTTTTTGTGGTGGTTTTAAAAATACATCCACAAGTTTTTTTGATACTTTGCCATTTCAAGATGTGAAGTTTGACCCCTTTCCCCTTAAGTACGGCCTAGAATTAATGACTCACTTCCAACAAACAGAACAGAAGGGATCATATATCACTTGTGAGATTAGGTTATAAAAAAGACAGTGGCTTCCATCTTGGTTTTCTGTCTCTCCCATTGGGATCATTTGCCAAGTCAGAAGCCAGCTGCCATGCTTCAAGTTTCCCTAGTGAGAGGGTCATGTGGCATGGAAAAGAGGCCTTTCAGTCCAACAGTCCACAAGAAACTGAGGCCTGCCAATAATCACGAGAGTAAACCTGGAAGCAGATTCTCCAATCCCAGCTGGGACTTGAGATGACTACATCCCTGCTAATAGTTTAACTGCAGCCTCTTAACAGACTGAGCTAGACAAAATCACTTAAGTCACCATCAGATTCTTGACTCTGAAATACTGTGTGAGATGATAATATTTGTTTTTTTGAACTGCTGTTTGGGGGTAACTAGTTAATGATAGTTATCTATCTACTAGCAGTAGATAACTAATACAACACTTCCCCACTTGGTTTATTTCCATTTGTTCTTCAAGCAGCAACTGAAGTATAACCTGGTTCATGAAACCATGATGACCACATTCTGCTACAAGGCCCACTAAGTAAACTTCTTCTAGTCTTTGTTATATATTTTCAGTCTTTAAACATTCATTTGGTAATTGTTTATATTTTTTGTTTCTTTGCTGAGACTTTCTATTTTCCCATTTCTTTCAGTGATTCTGCCCTTACTCATTGGTGTATTTTTACAATAGCTGCTTTAAATTTTTGCATATAATTCCAACATCTGTCATCTAGGATAGCATCTGTTGATTTTCTTTTCTCATGTGAGTTAAGACTTTCCTAATTCTTTATATGCCGAATAATTTTGAATTGTATCCTGGATAATTTAGATGTATCCTGGATAATTTAGATGCTACTTTATCAGATCTTGGAAACAACATGGATGGGACTGGAAGTGATTATGCTGAGTGAAATAAGTCAAGCAGAGAAAGTCAATTATCATATGGATAATTGTCAATTATCAATTACTTGTGGAGCATAACAAATTGTTTAAATCCTATGAAGAGTGTTGTTACTGATGGTTTTAGCAGGCAGTCAACCTGGTTACATTTAAGTGAAAGTTCTGATCCAGCTTCTGTGGGTTGTGGTTCCAACGTCCATTCCATTTTCAAAACCTTAACAGCACTATCCAGGTATGTTTCATATGTCCACCATTCAGTGAATAATCTGGGATCTGGGTGGTGGTCTGTTTAGTTCTTAAAGACTTTTGTCTACACTATAGGGTCTGATCCACACATGTTCATTCAGGGTTGAGTTCCACAGTTCATAAACAACTTTATAAGGTCATTTTCCCAAGCTTCTCCCTTTCTTTGATCTCCTCAGCACTTTCTGGTTCCCTGAGGCAGTCTCCAATTATCAACTGATGCCACTACTGTCACATAATTTCTAGGGAGCCAAAGCATAAGAAAACATAAGAGAGTAGAAAAAGTGGAAAATTTGCACACTATTAATAGTTCCCTTTTCCATTCTTGAGTCAGAATTAGATTGCTTCTCCTAGAGCTCTGTCTGCTCATTGATAGCCACTTAATAGGAGATCAGGCCATGTTATATCAAAATTTTTAAGTGGCATACTCACCATCAGTTCAGTGATACTGTGACTTCTGGGTTTTTTTCCCCAACCTACTACTATTTACTTTTCAGACTGCTCAATGTTCCATTCATTCCATTCAGGTTTTATAGCTATATACAACAGTGGAGACAGGGTAGAATATGCTTACTTTATCTAACCCAGAACTGGAATACCATGACACTATATTATAATTATCTAATTTTATTTTTCTGTTTCTCCCTGCAAACTCCTTAGAACTGAGATCTTGTGTATCCCCCATAACTAGAACAGAGTTTAGAATAACATTGGTGACTAATAAATTATTACATAATGAGTGAGTGATTGAAGGTCCTAACCAGGAAAACTACCCATTCCTAAAGTCCAAAAGCAAGGAAACAAGCTTGGCAGCATGAGAGTGGAGCAGAGCTTGTACCAGTGGGAAAGAGTTGCAATGCCCTCTTTGGTAGTGTCAGTTATTTCCATAGAGGCCTTCTGATGGCAATGCTCCCATTTTTGCCATCTAATCCATATTACCTGCAGGATGGAAATTTCATACATAGTACTAAAGAAATTGATATATTGAAAAAATGACCATCAATCAGTACATTTCAATGAACAAGCCCATATAATATTCTCAAGTCTGTGTTAGGCACAGGAAGAATAAAAAGGGAAGAGGTGTTGCCTCTACTTCTCAAGGAATTCACAGCTATAATACAGTTATAATTTATAAGACTAACTCACTGAAAAACAGAAAAATTCAAGACATGACATCAGGAAATATGTAATTGTGAAGAGTACTGTAGCAGTTCAAAGGAGGTGCAGATCAGTGTGCGCTAGCCCAGCTACAACAGAGGAAGAGGCAGGATATTAGATGAGTCTTGAACTATGGGTTAGAGGTCTTTTGAGAAAGATTAAGCAACACAAGCAAATATGTGAATATGGGGAAGGACATGAAAAATAGATGGGCCTGACTAGAGAAAAGATTTAGATTTGATGAGCTTAGTGGTCTATACTTATTGCTGCATTCTGGCCTTGGTGTCAAATAATATTAAAATCTCAGGACTGAAAGGGATCTTCACTTATTCACCTATCCAGTGCCAAGACTCTTACTGTTTTGTGTATCCAGTTCCCCCGCCCTCCTCCCAATACACACACACACACACACACACACACACACACACACACACACACCACCACCACCACCACCAGCTTTCTGATTACATTTGTCCATTTAGAATCAGTGTTTCTCTTTTGAGAAGCATCAGAAAATATCTTCTCTCTCTACTGGGGTTGCCAGGACACCACATGGAGGGAGCCTGAATGCAGAATAAAGGGAAGCAAAGACAAACAGGACCCAAAATAAGTGGTGATAAAGAGCCTGATATCAATTGATCCCTTGAATCAGCCCTCCCTGAAGTCACTTCCCTGTTATATAATACAATTGACTCTATTTTTAAGCCTTTTGAATTGGGCTTCTGTCATGTGCCACAAAAAGAGTCCTGAATAACACAAGCCTTCTCCACACTCTCCTCACCAAATGGTTAAGCAGTCAAAGGGTTTGGAGTCCCCAAATTACAGGGAAATCATTTCTTCCTGAGGCAGCCTATTACATCTTTAGACAGCTCTCCTAGAACATTATTCTTTTCATTGAATTAAGATTTGCCTCCATTTTACTTCATCTTCTTGGTTCTAGTTCTCATCTCTGGAGCCCAATAGAATAAGGGTAATCCCTCTGGCACACTCATTTGAGGACAACTTTTATGTCTTCCCTGAGATTGCTTGCACTTAGTTCCTTCAACACTTCCTCATGGCATAGTTTGTATGACTGCAGACCTCCTTGCCATCTTGTTCACACTGTTCCCAGTGGGTTCCAGTTTGCAAAAGGTATTGTCCAAGACTAAGTGAAATGTTCTAGTTAGAGCAATACACATTACAGATTATCAATCCTCTCACATTCTATTATCACACTGGTTCTCAACTTTGGTTTCCCACTGGGATAACTTGGGAAGCTTTAAACATTCTTATTTCTAGGCCCTACCCCAACAGATTCCTATGCAGCTGATCTGGGTCGCAGCCTAGGAATCCAAGTGTGTAAACCATCATATTAATGTGTCAAAAAAATGCACAGACATAGGCAAAAATATGTGAAGTGGTTAAAATATACAAACCTCTAGCTATAAAATAAATAAGTCATGGGGATGAAAAGTACAATATAGGAAATATAATAAAAAATACTGTAATAACTTTTTTTATGCTATTTCAACTCCTTTTTGGGTTTTTTTTTTGTTTTTTTTTTAATTTTTTTTTATTTCTTTTCAGCGTAACAGAATTCATAGTTTTACACCACACCCAGTGCTCCATGCAATGCGTGCCCTCAATACCCACCACCAGGCTCCCCCAACCTCCCACCCCCCGCCCCTTCAAAACCCTCAGGTGGTTTTTCAGAGTCCATAGTCTCTCATGGTTCATCTCCCCCCCAATTTCCCTCAACTCCCTTCTCCTCTGTAATAACTTTTTATGGTGACAGATGGTAACTGCTTAATGTGGTGAACATTCAGTAATTGATAGAATTCTAATTCTAGGAACAAGATGGCAGGGAACTAGGAGGAGGTGCCATTTCAACCTGTACCCTAAAGTGAGCTGATAACCTACCAAGGAACTCCGATCACCCATGAAATCAGCCTGAGGTCAGAATTATACACGTCTGGATCTCTACAGGGGCAGGAGACACCAGTGGGCATATAAAGCAGAGTGGGAATGTCGGACTGGTATCGTAAAATAAACAAAAGGTGGAGGGAGCCACCAGAAGCGACCCATTGGGAAAGTGATACCCCAATACGAGAGTCCCCTGCATCTGGGGACCGGCATTAACTTGAAGTCTGGTAGAAAGCACTCAAAAAGATCAAAGGATCATGGGGTGAAATTGTGGGAATTGGGATGGTTAGGGACAGGGGCTTAAGTCAGCGGACCAAGGACAGCGACCCCTGGCACTGAGCCAGAGAGAGTGCAGCAGAGAAACCAGGTCTTGGTCCCTGAGCCATGAGCAAGAGTGCCTAAGGGCATGGTAGTGTGGAGGCTGAGAAAAATTAAGGCCATCCCACCTCAGGTTTAGCCTTAGCATAAGTACAGCCATCATAGCTTGGGCAGCCATCTCAGGCCCAAGGGCTGACCTTTCCCCTACTTTACTTTAGCTCTAGAGACCCCCACCCTGCTTTAGTTCCAAGAAAGTACCCCACCCTGCAACACCTCAGCAACAGCTAATCAGCTTAAACCACCAGGACAGCTAGGCGGTTGCATCACGGGGACCAGATGTTGAAAAAAAGCTTATCTTACTAAACCACCAGAGGGGCACAAGCCAAAAGTATGTAGGGTTTCTAAAATGATGGAAAATTACTGTGTGTTAAGTGCTTTTAAAATGCTATATAAACCCTTGGATTTGAGTGCTCGGGGTCCTTGTAGAAACCCGCTGCGTTGGGCAGATAATTGGACCCCAGCTAGCTGGACATAAACCTCTCTGTGTGACTTGCATTATCAAGAGAGTTCTCTGTCTATTTGAGGGGTGGTCGACTCCGTATCCTAACAGGAGCACCACCAGCTGGCAGAAACAGCCTTTTTGCAGTCCCCACGCATGCGCTGCGCCGCACTATCAGAGCCTGAGACGTGCCCCATACCCTCACCTGAGAGGGGTGCCCAGAAGCGCCAGCCCCACACTCTCGGACCCGGAAAGTCTGAGCACTCCCAGCCCTGGCCAGCGGGAAAATCTGAGTGTCCGATCGCTGCTTGGAACCTCTCTGGTGGTCTGCAGCTCCCCAGACAGCCGCCGCTGTTGTGGTTTTGGGTACAAACAGGAGTCCCTGTGTCCCCAGGGACCGTGACTGGGAACATGCTCTGCCAGCGGCCAAGGGGGAACTTATGTACTCTGCAGCACCCAGAGGGGAACAGACTGAGGCTTCTCTCTGAGAGGGAGGTCTGGGTGCAGTATAACTTCCTCTAAACTACCTAAAACCATCAAGAGCTGCCAAGGGGAGAGAAAATAAACAAACAAACATAAAAACCTCCAGAGAACTAAAGCCTGAAAAACCGGTTTCCTCAGAGCCCACCCCCTTGAGGGGGGTGGGAGGACTTAACTCAGGAAACACTGCCTGAAAACCCACGTGGCAGGCCCCTACCCCAGAAAGCCAACCGGGAAAACAAAAACAAAAACAAAAAATGACAAGAAAACAACTATCACTACGTCATAGATACAACTTTTATTTTTAATTCGTTCCCACTATTCTGGTTCATTTCTTAATTTTTTTTAATTTTTTATATAGATAGTTTTTAGCGATTTACCATGACAGTGAGATGTCCAGTACATCAAATTCCATTATAACCATTTAACCTGAACTTTTTGATACATATACCCATGTTTATCTTTTGCTTTTCGATTTTTTAATTTTTTTTAAATTTTACTTTAGTTCATTCTTTTCTTTATTTTTATTTTTTAATATTCATATAGAGTTAAACTTGAAGGTAATCCCCTTTCCACATCAATGCTACCCATATAGATAAACCAATTTTTAATCCCCCATTATCTTAGGAAAGTTGAGTCCTTTAACAAAGATATCAAGATACATCCAGGAAGAGTCGAAATAACCTTCCTCACCCACACTGAGAATTTATAACCACTCTCCCATCTTTTTCTTCTGCCAGTGTTTCTGTGTATTTGCGTTTGTCCTGGTAGTATATAAATCTTATACTTGGGGTTCTTTTGACGAGGTTCTTTTTTTGTTTGTTTGTTTGTTTTGCTTCTACATATATGTATATATTTGTTTCTTCTCTTGTAATATACTTTTATCAGTCTTTTTGTTTGTTTGTTTTTGCTTGTATACTTCACAAATCTTACATTGGGGCCCATTTGGGCTGAGCCTTCTCTTTAATCTTTCTTTCTTTTTCCTGTCTCTCTCTCTCTCTCTCTCGCTTGCTTTCACTCTTTCTTTCTTCTTTCTCTCTTTCTTTTTTTCTTTCATTTGATTGGGGACACCTGATTACTCAGAAGCATTCCAGGGTGCACCTTGATTGCACCACAGTTGATGCATCCAGCTACATCCATTCAGCCATCTCTCACCAAAATGACTAGGAGGAGGAATGCCCAACAGAAGAAAAATTCAGAGGATGGGCCTTCTGCAACAGAGATAATGGCTACCGACATAGACATTATGTCGGAAAGGGATTTCAGGCTAACAATTATCCAGGCAATAGCGAGGTTGGAGAAAGCCATGGATGACCAAACAGAATTGATTAGGGAAGAACTGAAAGCCACCAGGGTTGATGTTCACAAGGCTCTCAATGAGTTCCAATCTAATCTAAATTCCCTAAAAGCTAGGGTAACTGAGACAGAAGATAGAATTAGTGATCTGGAGGACAAACAGATAGAGAGAAAGGATCAGGAGGCAGCCTGGGACAAACAACTTAGAAACCATGAAAACAGAATCATGGAAATAAATGATGCCATGAAACATTCCAACGTCAGAATTATTGGAATCCCTGAAGGGAAGGAGAAAGCAAGAAGTCTAGAAGATATAGTGGAACAAGTTCTCCATGAAAATTTTCCCAACCTCGTGAATGGAGCCAGCGTTCCTGTACTAAGGGCAGAACGGTCCCCCCCACCCCAATATTTTAGATTCTCGAAAGTCCTCGAGACACCTGATAGTAAGAATGAGGAATTATAATTCTAGAGAAACTCTCTTGAAGGGAGCAAGGACAAAGAAGCTCCTTACATACGGAGGAAAGCCCATCAGAATAACATCAGACCTGTCCACAGCAACCTGGCAAGCCAGAAAAGGCTGGCAAGATAAATTCAGGGCACTAAATGAGAAAAACATGCAGCCAAGAATACTTTATCCAGCAAGAATGACATTCAAAATGGATGGAGAGATAAAGAGTTTCCAAGACGGGCAAGGTTTAAAAGAGTATGTGAGCACCAAGCAGACACTACAGGAAATATTAAGGGGGGTTCTATAAAGGAGGAAAAATCCCAAGAATATTATTGAACAGAAATATAGATACAATCTACAGAATGAAAGACTTCAAAGGTAACACGATGTCAATAAAAACGTATCTATCAATAATCACTCTCAATGTGAATGGCCTAAATGCACCCATAAAAGGACAAAGGGTTTCAGATTGGATAAAATGACAGGACCCATCCATATGTTGTCTACAAGAGACCCATTTCGAACGTAAGGATACACCCAGATTGAAAGTGAAGGGATGGAGAAATCTTTCACGCCAACGGGCCTCAAAAGAAGGCTGGGGTAGCGATTCTCATACCAGATAAATTAGATTTTAAACTAAAGACTGTAGTCAGAGATACAGAAGGACACTACATCATTCTTAAAGGGACTATCCACCAAGATGATCTAACAAGTATAAATATCTATGCCCCCAATATGGGAGCAGCCAATTACATAAGAAAACTATTAATCAAGATAAAGAACCATATTGATAGGAATACATTGATAGTAGGAGATCTTAACATGCCTCTCTCAGTAATAGACAGATCATCCATGCAGAAAATCAATAAAGAAACAAAAGCATTGAATGACACATTGGACCAGATGGACCTCATAGATATATACAGAACATTCCACCCTAAAACAACAGAATACTCATTCTTCTCAAGTGCACATGGAACCT
>PISX010027626.1:0-22672 GCA_004024625.1 Mellivora capensis | reverse complement strand
GGGTGGCTCAGTTGGTTAAGCGGCCGCCTTCAGCTCAGGTCATGATCCCAGCGTCCTGGGATCGAGTCCCACATCGGGCTCCTTGCTCGGCAGGGAGCCTGCTTCTCCCTCTGCCTCTGCCTGCCACTCTGCCTGTGCTTACTCGCTCGCTCTGTCTCTGAAAAATAAATAAATAAAATCTTTAAAAAAAAAAAAAAAATAGTGGCATTTCATGCCCATGAGGAAAAAATGGATTATTCAAAAATATTGCTGAAACAATGAATTAACCATGTGCAATGAAAATAAAATATATTAATTAGTTAATCCACAGATAAATTCCAGATGAATTATAGATTTGAATATAAACTTAAAATAAAGGATGTACCTGAAAAAATGATAATTGATTGCTTATACAATCTTAGTTTGGGGAAGTTATTTCTAAGAAAGATATCAAATATAGGCAAAAGAAAGGAAAAGATGCATAAATTTGAATATATATACATTTAAAACTTCCATAGCAAACTATAAACTGGGGGAAAGCTTATGGCATACACAGTTAAGAAAAGAACTAATAGTCATGACAAATTATGAGTTTTTATAAATTTACTAGATGAAATAAATACCCAAAGAGAAAAAAAATGAGCAAAGGACATGATTAGGTAATTCATTAAAACACACAGACACACACACACACACACACATAAATCGTTGATACACACTTGGAAAAAAATCCATCCTTCCTAGTAATTAAAGAGCTGAATTTAAAACAAGATACCAGTATTTGCTTTGAGTTTGCAAATACCCAAGTTTGGCTCAGCTTGAAGGAGTGGCATTCTCATACATTGCTGTGGAAACGTCTCCATCTCACTAAAAAGCACTTTGGCTATATGTAGCCTCCGAATCCTGTGAGAATGGCACTTTGGGTCCAGTGGTTCTACTTCTAGAAACATACCTATGAAAAAGGTATGAAGTTTATCTATAAGGATGCAGAAGGGATCCACACATGTAGACAAGAAATAAGAGCAAGAGTAGAGGGGTGCCTTGCAGTGCCTGGGTGTTTCAATGGGTTAAAGCCTCTGCCTTCGGCTCAGGTCATGATCTCAGGTTCCTGGGATCGAGCCCCGAATCGGGCTCTCTGCTCAGCAGGGAGCCTGCTTCCGCCTCTCTTTCTGCCTGTCTCTCTGCCTACTTGTGATTCCTCTCTCGGTCAAATAAATAAATAAAATATTTTTAAAAAAAAAAAAAGAGTAGAGGGGCACCTGGGTGGCTCAGTCAGTTAAGCAGCTGCCTTCAGCTCAGGTCATGATCCCAGGTCCTGGGATTGAACCCCACATCAGACTCCTTGCTCAGCGGGGAGCCTGCTTCCCCCCCTCCTTGCCATTCCCCCTGCTTGTGCTTGCTCTCTGTCTCTCTCTCTCTCCCTTGTTTTCTCTGTGTCAAATAAATAAATAAAATCTTGAAAAAAGAAAAAGGGCATTTACTTACAATGATTTTTGCCCATAGGTCTTAACAATTTCAACAGTGGTTGCCTTTTTTTTTTTTTTTTAAGATTTATTTATTCATTTTAGAACAGGAAGAGAGTTCATTGGGGGCAGGGGCAGAGGGAGAGGGGGAGAGGGAATTTTTTTTTTTTAAGATTTTATTTATTTGACAGAGAGAGAGAGCAGAAGAGCACAAACAGGGGGAGTGGCAGAGGGAGACGGAGAAGCAAGCTCCCTCCTAAGCTGAGAGCCCGATATGGGGCTCGATCCCAGGACCCTGGAATCATGACCTGAGCCAAAGGCAGCCATTTAACCACCTGAACCACCCAGGCATCCCAGAGAGAGAGAGAGAGAATCTTAAGCATCTTAAGCAGGCTCCACATCCAGCCCAGAGCCGGAAGTGAGGCTTGATCCCAGGACCCTCAAGTTGTGACCTGAGCCCAAGTTAAGAATCAGATACTTAACCTACTGAGCCATGTAGGGGCTCTAGTGGTTGCCTTTTCATGGCATGTAAACATTCTAACTGTATATTTGCCACTAGAGGACTTGAGAGTTCACCAAAGCTAGAATTGGTTGCTATGGATGGAATCACAAGTTTCTAGGTTTGTTTGTTTTTTTTTAATTTTAGGGGCAAAATTCAAACATATAACACTGAGCCGCAAACAGTGAAATCGCTGTCTACAAATTTAGCCTATTTCCTTAGTTTGAGTAATAAGTTTTGTGTTGGTGGTACATCTGGGTGGCTCAGTCAGTTAAGCCTCTGCCTTTGACTTGGGTCATGATCCCAGGGTTCTGGGATTGGGCCCCACATCGGGCTCTCTGCTCAACGGGGAGTCTGCTTCTCACTCTGTCTGCTGCTCCTGCTGCTCTTTCTCTGACAAATAAATAAATAAAATATATTTCTTTAAGATTTTGTTTATTCATTTGACAGAGAGAGAGAAAGCAAGCAGAAGCAGGGGGAGCAGCAGAAGGAGAGGGAGAAGCAGACTCCCCGCCGAGCAGGCAGCCCGATGTGGGGCTCGATCCCAAGACCCCAGTGATGAGAGAGCAGGAGGCTGGCTGAGGACAAGGCAAAAGCTGGCGCCTTGCACCCCCTCTCCACCCGCCCCCCTCGGTAATACCTGTGACATTCCTCAGGCACCCCTGACTGCTCTAAAAGAAAAACAAATAGTTAACTTGCAGAGATCACAACCCTGCAAGACAGGAGTCTCCCTCAGTTTACAAATGTCCTAGTGATTTACAACAAAGAAGCTATCTTTTCAATAGCCCAATTTCCAGAGACAAATAACTCAGTTCCTCAAGCCCTAATGTTGCCCTCCCCTCCATAAACAAAACTGAAGGAGGCTGAGGCAGAAGGAAATGTAAATAAAGTTAAATTTCTTCTAAACCTAAATCTCACTAACAAGGACACTTGATAGGAGAAATGTGAAACTTTATCTCTAAACCTCCAAGATAGTATCTACAACCACTCCCAAGCATATGGCCCACTGATATACATCTAAAGGGTCTCACGAGAAGATTTTTTACTAGTAATAAAGAACCTTTCTCCCAACAATAGCTAGCCTCTCAAGGTCCTGGAGACCTTGCTTCCAAAATTCCTTAGAGACTAACATCATCCCCTTTGTCCTCACCTACCCAACTCCTGTGTATATAATCAGCCACTCTTCAGGATAGCCGGGCAGCAGCTCTTTCTGCCCACGGGTCCTGTCCCCGTGCTTTCATAAACCACCATTTTGCACCAAAGATGTCTCAAGAATTCTTTCTTGGTCATCGGCTCCAGACCTCACCCCACCGAACCTCACCTAGGTTCTAGAACTTTATCACCAGGATCATGACAAGAACCAAAGGGAGATGCTTAACCAACTGAGCATACAGGCTCCCCAAATAAATAAATAAAATCTTAAGAAGATGAACAAGGAGGAGGAAGAGGAGGAGGAGGAGAAGTAGTAGTAGTAGTAGTTTTACGTTAGCAAGTGTGTAGAAGGTGGCTGCTGTATCAGGAAAGGCTTGTCTGACAGCAAGGGTAGGAAGAGCAGTCTCTCTGCTAAACAGGCAGAGAGCACTTCCTTCAAACAGCTGACTACAGGATCTTCCTAGAAGTAACTAACAGAGCCTCGAATACAACCCGGACGTACTTAAATACGGCTTCTAGGGCTTCTGGCTGCCTCTCCGCATCTCCTCAAAGAGAAGAGAGCTGAAATTACAAGTCTGACTCCTTCCATCCTGACGGTGATGCTCCCATTGTGTAAAGTAATTTCCAGTCATTCTAGCAAGTCAATTACCTCTCCAGCCTGGCTCCCCACACCTGCCCCACCTCTCCAGCTCTGGAGGCTATGGTAATACAGAGAAGCTAAACCACATCCTTCTGGAAAAGGTCATCACCTTGCATGATCACTGTTATTCAAATTCAATGTCTGGTCAGCCAACCAATAGGAAACTAACAAGTTCGCTAAACTGCTCTGATACAGGATGATTCAACTGAAAGGACGGAGAGAAGGTTCTGGCAACTAGAAAGGAATTCAGGGGGAAATGGGGAGTTAAGAAGAAAGTCTGTTTCTTTGGTACCATCTGTGGAATTCACGCTAATTATCTCCATGTCTTTAGTCAGGAATAACACCTTACATAACCAAGGAACTTTCGCACACTTGTCATCTCAGCTCATTTACACAATAGCATGGTCTGGCAGCAGAAAATAATACATCTAGCCAAGCTAGCTTAATGTGGATACCTTTCGAACAAACACTCTGTTTCTCACCCATTTCTTGACTCAACAAATAACCTGAGGGTCCAGGATGGTGGTTTTTTAACCGTTTTTTAGATCACAGACTCCACTGAGGAGTCATGAAAGCAATGGGCCCCCCTTCCTGGAAAAATGCATATACACCCCCCCAGTTTTGCATTCATCTTCAACAGGCTCATGGAGCCCCTTCCTTCAACCCATGGACTCCGTGTTAAGCTGAGCTCAGATGTGGTCTCCTGAGGGGACATACCTACAGAGCAAAACAGGAAGTCATGGATCTTTGGGGATCTCAGGGTCTGCTGTTCTTCCAGTAACCCTAACTCAAAAACATGGAGCCCCTCTACTCCATCTTTAAAACCCCAGCTCCCTCCATTACCTGAGCTCAACCTGGAAACTATGGAAAAGTCTGGAGCTTAACATTAGAATCCCAAACCAAACCCTTTTTCTCCTTGCTGACCTAGCCACATTGGACCATTAATGGTTCTAACTCCTTCTGCTCTTCTGCTCTCCACTTGCAGGTGGGTATGGAGAGTCATACCTCCCTCCTCTCCATGTACTTGTGAAGGAGAATGAGGAGATGGGAGATCTGTAATACAAAAGACCGAGGACCAAGCCATGATCTGATGGGGCAGAGACAGAACATTCTAAAATGTTCCCTTTTTGCCACATGCAGGCCACTCACCTACAAATGCTCATACACTCACTCCAAGGTTTTCTGAGAGACTGTGGCTGTTCTGCCCCCATGACCCTGTTCTCTAAAGGCCGTGGGCCCCCACACATCCTTCTCAGCCTTCAGAACCAATTAGGGAGCCACCATCCATTATCTAATGTAAACCTTTCTTTAAAGGGGTCATACTTTCCACCCGAGCTCTCCCATCCAATAAACAGTGCCACCAATCTAATATCTGAGCAAGGAAAAACGAAAGGGCACAGGTTTGGGGGACCGGAAGACTGTGGTCAGATCTCAGCTTCTCTGTTTATCGACTGAACCCTTGGGCAGGTCAAACTTCTGGCTCTCTTTATTCATTAGGAATATACCTCTGGGGCTGTTACAAGATCCGAGGAGGTAATTTGTAAGAACCTCTGCTTTGAGCTACTATCTGCCTCATCCGATCTTGGGTTAAGGGGCAACCCTCTTGGGTCCCTCCCTCTTCGGGGGTTTTGTCCTATAACCCAATAAACTCTGCTTACCAAATAAATAAATAAATAAAATTAAAAAAAATATATATTGGACTAACACAGACAAAGGCTACTATTTAAGGAGTTCTTTTTATAGGCCCGCAAACCCACCACCCTTTAAACTCGAAGTGTTTTGAACTTCCCGGCCTTGGTATATACTTGGATCTGGCGACCAAATCCACGCCCAGCCCTCCCCACTTCTTCAACTCAACTGTGTCTCTTCTCCACTGTGGTCATGGCGGAGTCTCCTTCCTCCTGCCTTCGCCAGCTCTCTGCTGCAGGGCGCTCTGCAGATGGAGGGGAGAGGACAGTCCCGTGGACCATTTCCAGGGTACATGGACTCATCTACACGTGTGGTGATTTTAGGTATTAAAAGCAACCCGGAGACCAAGGAAAGACCTTTTTAAAGAAAGGCATCAATCAAAGCAAAAAAGGAGGAAGTCCACAAGCCATCAAGTCCAGAGGGCAGGGTTGGCGTCTTAATCAGCGCTTCCCTCGCTCCTCCCTCTCCCCCGGGCTTTTCTCGTCGGGACGTCCCCAGAGTTCTAGTGGGTTCTCTCCCCCGCCCAGACTCACTGCCCCGCCGGCGACAGGTGCTCCTTCCCTTTCCACCTCCCGGGCTTCCACCCGTTCCCTCTGCGGAGATCTCCACCGAGGACGCGGCCACATCAACGCACCAACCGGCGGCAGAACTGCCGGGCGCCGGGCGGGCGAGGAACCCGAGCGGAGGGCGAGAGCGCAGCGGGGCTGCTGGCTTCCCGCGCGGAGGCGCGTTCCGGGGTTGCCAGGACATCAGCCCGGCGCGCCCCGGCCCTCCGTCGGCGCCGGGGTCCCGGCAGGAGCCGCGCTACCCAGCCCCAGGCAGCAAGGGCGGGCGGCGCAGGCCTGGACCGCTTCGAGAGCCGCCCAGGGTTGCTGTACTTTTTTTTTTTTTTTTTTTTTTAAAGAGTTGTGGTTTTTCTCAAAGGCAGATTTCATTATTGGAACTGTAGCCTCGGGTGGCAGTGAAGGATGGGCCGTGCACAGAGCTCGCAGATGCCTGTTCATAATTGGCATTGATGAGGCAGGATCACCTACCACTTTTCTGGGCCAGGCGCCCTGCTGGATGTTATCTTCCCTAAGCAGCCAGCTGCATTTTTCAAAATAGAAAGCTGAATTTGAGCAAAGACTTGCTCAAGGTCACCCAAAAAAAAAAAAACGAAGATTCATTTCCAAGTTTCCTCACTCCGAATCGACTACTCTTTCCCTCATACCAACTTGAATGTGTCTCTAATGCTTTCAAGCATCTAATTAATCTTGCATGGAAAATTTTTCCCCATGCCTGGTTTAAGTCCCTCAATTCAAATTCAGACCTAATTTCTCCCTTGGTTAAGTGGGGAAAAAAATTAGACCATATTTTTCTTCTTCTTCTTTTTTAAAGATTTTATTTATTTTAAAGATTTTATTTATTTATGTGAGAGAGAGCAGGAGCAGAGGGAGGGGCAGAGGGAGAGGGAGCAGCAGACTTTCGGGTAATGGGAAGCCCCACGCAGGGCTGGATCCCAGGACCCAGAGGTCATGCATGACCTGACCTGAGGTCAGCTACTCAGCGGCTCAATCCACTGAGCCACCCAAGTGCCTCCATGTTTTTATTCTCAATAACAATTTCTAATCAATTATAAAAGAAATAAATGGTTACTGCTGAAATCTTGGAAAATATAGAAAAACAGTGGTGATACCCAGGATCCCACAATCCTAATAAACCACTTTTTCTGGATATCTATGGTCATATAAGAAATCATCCCCAAACTCGGGAGCTTTAAACAACTATCATTATTATTTCCTGATTCTGGGGGTTGGCTAGGGTAAGGTAGGCTGTTCCTACTTGTGGTCTCTCATGAGGCTGCAGTCAGAAGGGGTGACTGGAGCTTCCTGCTTCGTGTCTGGTGACATGTGTTGGCCATCAGCTGGGACCTCAGCTGGGGCTTTGGCGTATACTTCTAGCAGGTTCCACAGCAAGGTCAATAGGAGATGGCCCCGTCTTTAGCCCCCAGTTTCCCACTCTGACATGCAGGACCCTATTTCGTGTTCACGGACCTGGACAGGGATCAGCCCTGAGAAGGAACAACAGACAGAAGGCTGGGAGGTATAAGCAGGTGGGTGAGGCAGGCAGCTGCAAGCCCCAGCTAAGGAGGGTCCTTTCCTTCTCTCGCTTGGCTCCGATGCCTCCTGTTACTCCAAACCCTTGAAGGCAGCTGGTGCTGCCTGTGAAGTAGGTGCCCAGGGACTCAGAAGAAACAAGATACCAGACGGGGAATAATATCAGATAAACTCTACTCCGTTCCTTTTGGCCAAGGCCAGACGCAAAATGCCTGAGAAATTTGGGCCTTGAAAGATGGCATTATCTGATGGCCAGAGTGGTCGGGGACGTTGGTAAAAAGCCTCTTGTGTTTGGTAAGCCTCAGGAGTTGCAAGCTAAATTGGGGAGGGGGTCTTAAACACTACGTATTGCAAACAGCCCCTATAGGGGAGCCTCTCTTCTTCAATGTCAAGAAAAAGTCACCGCAAACCCTCCTTTAACATGCCTGTCCCGCAAACACCCAGCAGAGGGCAGTGTAAGCCAGGCCTTGGGAAATACAAGGGGCAGGAGAGTTCACTGTTGCCTTCAGGTTGAGGCATCACAGGGCCTCAGACAAAGAGGGCGCTGGGAAAATGGGGGCAGACTGGATTACTGAAACCCAATCACCTTCGAAGACCTTCAGGGGTATGCAAGGGGGCTTGGCAGAGATGAGGGAGAGGGAACATTAATTACCTCAGAACCCGCTAACACTACTGGCACCCAAATCCTCAAAGAGCCTCACCATCCGTTCAGGTCAGGAAACTGCTCCCAAGAACCTGCTACACGCAGGGCCGTGTGCTAGGGACAGGGATTCAAAGGTGAGTAGAGGGGTGCCTGGGTGGCTCAGTGGGTTAAGCCTCTGCCTTTGTCTCAGGTCATGATCTCAGGGTCCTGGGATGGAGCCCCACATCGGGCTCTCTGCTCAGTGGGGAGCCTGTTTCCCCCTCTCTCTCTCTGCCTGCTTGTGATCTCTGTCAAATAAATAAGTAAATAAAATTCTTTTTTAAAAAAAGGTGAGTAGAGCCCAGCCCCTTCCCTAGGGGAGGGCCCCTGATATGCCAATCTCTTTACCTTCATGATCTTAGTTAATCCTTACAATAGAAACCACGCTGTAAGAGCCATCCCCATTTTACAGATGAGGAAAGACAGACTCCAGGGGGTGAAGTAGCAGTCCAAGGAGTAAGTGACAAAGTTGGAGTGTAAACCCAGTCTCTCTAGATTCAGAGCCGAGAGTCTCACCGCTCCACGAGAGCCTTCTTAGTATGTGCCCTGAGCAAGGAGAGGTCCATTTGCCATCTCCTTACCAGCCAGGCTGTTCCCATCTTAGGCTGCCAGACTGCCTAGGAGACAGTGCTTGTCCCAACAAGCACAAAAATCCCCTTGGCCTGGGTATTGGAGTAACATAAACAAATACGATTTTTAAATATATATAACATATACAATGGAGCGCCTGGGTGGCTCAGTCATTAAACATCTGCCTTCAGCTGGAATCATGACCCCAGAGTCCTGCGATGAGTCCTGCCTAGGGCTCCCTGATCAGTGGGGAGCCTGCTTCTCCCTCTCCCTCCCCCTACTTGTGTCCTCTCTCTTGCTGTGTGTCTCTCTGTCAAATAAATAAATAAAGGGGCACCTGGGTGGCTCAGTGGGTTAAAGCCTCTGCCTTCGGCTTGGGTCATGATCCCAGGCTCCTGGGATCGAGTCCCGCATTGGGCTCTCTGCTTGGCGGGGAGTCTGCTTCCTCCTCTCTCTCTCTCTCTGCCTGCCTCTCTGCCTACTTGTGATCTCTGTCTGTCAAATAAATAAATAAAATCTAAAAAAAAAAAAAGGGCATATACAATATATAAAATAGACACACAGAGTTAGGATACCAGCAAATGGAGTGTGAGGCCTGTTCTCTAGAGATCCAGACGGAGAAGGCTGAATTTGAAGGGGTTGTTGTGGAATTCCTTGAATACCAGGTTTGACCCAATAGAAAATGGTCCCTGCAGATCCCCCGGTGGAAGAAGGAGGCGGAAAGTGGTGTGTGCTCTGTACCCTCATATCCTCCCTTTGCCCCTCCAGGTCCACTCCCCGCTGTCCCCACCCCACTCTGAGCCCAGAGGCTGACTGGTTTGGAATGCATTCCCAGCAACCTTGGGAAGCAATGGAGAGAAGAGGGGGCAGGGAGAGGCAAGCTACTCAGCTTCTGTGAGATTCAGTTTCCTCATCTCTAAAGGGGGATAACAGCAGTACCCACTCTGAAAGGTAATGGAGAGGCTTAATGAATAAACATACACAAAGCACTTAGAATGACATGCACATGGTAAGAAGCCAGCAAGCGTGCACTTCTGTTAAGAGCATTTCCTGCTAGGACTGATTTCTATAATGAAATACAAACTCAAATCGGATGCAAGAGGAACTGAGCAGCATTTGGCCTGTTCTCTTGGGGAAGGAGAGAGGAGAGAAAACAGTAGAAGCAATTTTCATTGTTGCAAGTTGTTGAAGAGCCAGAGGCCTTTGGGGAGGGAGGAAAGTCATCCCCCTCGCCCTGCTCACCACACGCTCTGTGAAGAGAGCTGTTAAATCCCTTTGTGTCCCCAACCCAGGTAGTGACCAAGACCAAAGACAAAGAGCCTCTGGAAGGACTGCCTATAGGAAACAAATGCTTTCTGGGGCAGATGGGCTCCTCAACACAGACTGGAAGGAAAAAATGTCAGAATGGCTGGGCTGGGAGCCCACTGATCTGGGAAATTCTCCCCCTGGAAAAGGAGAGCCCAAGACAGAATTAGAGCAATCATATACGGTAGATTAGGAAACTAAACGCAAGTTAGGGTTTAGAGAACAGTCTAGCTAAAAATACCCCAGCTGAAGTTGTGACAAAAGGTCATCTGATCCTTTTTATACAGCAGAGGTGTGACAGAGGGGTTACCCAGCTCATAGGGGAAGAACCATCTAGAAAATAAAGTTGCTCACAGCCCAAGCTGGTGGTCAGGTGGGACATCCCACTGAGCTCTGCTGTCTGCCACAGGTCCAACTCTACCATGCTCTCCCCTACAAGCTTCAGAATAAACAGACTTCCCTGAGGAAAAGAGAAGAGGAAAACAAAAGCCAGTGAAAAGCCAGTGGCTTTGGGCTGATGAGGCCTGACGCAGAAAGTAGTAAGTGGTGGGAGGACACCAGTGAGAGTTCAGAACTTGGTCATGTGCTATAATCCATTGGGTGGGACTCCTGTCTTCATGAAATATCTAGGCTCAAGGGACGCCTGGGTGGCTCAGTTGGTTAAGCGGCTGCCTTCGGCTCAGGTCATGATCCCAGCGTCCTGGGACCGAGTCCCGCGTCGGGCTCCTTGCTCCGCAGGGAGCCTGCTTCTCCCTCTGCCTCTGCCTGCCACTCTGTCTGCCTGTGCTCGCTCACTCGCTCTCCCTCTCCCTCTGACAAATAAATAAATTTAAAAAAAAAAATTAAAAAAAAAAATCTAGGCTCAAAAAAACAAGGTGTGTCCATTCCTTACGGAACACTGGATATCAGTTCTTATTACAAAATGGCAGCATGGTCATTGGTGTTCATCCATGGAGGGCCTCACTTTGTGCCAGTCATTGTGGCGGGGGCTCAAAGCTTCTCTCACCTCGGGACAAGCCTGTGCGGTAGGTACAATGACTATTTCCATTCTCTCTATCTCTGTCTGAAGAGATGAAGTAATTTCCCCAAGGTCACAGGACCTTACAGACCCCAGCCCACACCAGACCTATGTGCTTCAGAGGGCTTATCCCAGGAGCACCTGGCTGGCTGAGTCAGTAAAGGGTGCAACTCTTGATCTTGGGGTCATGAGTTTGAGCCCCACGTTGGGTATAGAGTTTACTTAAAAATAAAATCTTAAACCAAAAAAAAAAAAAAAAGTGGCTCAGTTGGTTAAGTGACTGCCTTTGGCTCAGGTCATGATCCTGAAGTCCCAGGATCCAGTCCCTTATCGGGCCCCCTGTTCAGCAGGGAGTCTGCTTCTCCCTCTCACCCTCTCCCTCTCATGTGCTCTCTCTCAAATAAATAAATAAGAATCTTTTTTTTAAAGATTTATTTATTTATTTATTTGACAGAGAAAGAGATCACAAATAGGCAGAGAGGCAGGCAGGGGGGCGGGGGAAGCAGGCTCCCTGCTGAGCAGAGATCCCGATGCGGGGCTGGATCCCAGGACCCTGGAAGCATGACCTGAGCCAAAGGCGGAGGCTTAACCCACTAAGCCACCCAGGCGCCCCATTAAATAAGAATCTTTAAAAAAAAATTTTTTTGGCAACTGGGTGATGGACGTTAAGGAGGGCATGGGATGGAAAGAGCACTGAGTGTTCTATAAGACTGATGAATCACTGCCCTCTACCTCGGAAACCAATAATACACTATATGTTAATTAACTGAATTTAAATTTTTTTAAAAAAGCATTTCAGTGGTGCTAATACCCACTCACCAGAGTTCTGTCCTTACATCTCACATGCCCCAACTCCATTATTACTCCATCTGTATATTGCAACCACGAGGCCAAGTAGACCCTAAAACTGGGAGTCTACACCTTCCTGGGAATCCAACACTGACTCCCTCCCTGGTAACCTCTCAGATAACACTGAACAATGACACCAGAAAAGCTCAGTGCTGATCAAAGGCACAGAGGGGCTAGATCATGTGTGTGTGCATGCGTGTGTGTGTGTGTGTGTGTGTGTGTGTTGTCCCGATGCCACTGCCCATCCCAACATCTGAAGGAGCTTCGGTGGCCCCAATACTTCTTGCCTTTCATCCTCACCTTATTCGTCTTGGAAGCCCTTCCCTACTTGTTCTTTGTTCAGAACCCCACCATTGCTTCCTTCCCTCCCTAGGCATCAGCCGCCTGCTTCATTTAAAATTTTGCTTTCTGCTTCTGCATTTTGGTCTTTGCATTAGTCATCCATTGCCATAATACTGCTCTGTAACAAACTTTCCCAAAACTTGGTGGCCTACCACAAGCATATATTTAATCACTCATGAATTTAGAGGCCAACAAGGTTAATATACTTCAGGCTGTGGGTCAGCCTGGCTCCAGAGAGCAGCTCAGATTCAGGTTTGCTCCCTGAGACTGGATCTCATTCTCCTGGGATCAGCAGTTCCCCAAGGCAGGCTTTTCTCACATCCAATGGCATCAGCACAAGGGGGCTGAGTGAAACAGCACGCTCTCACTTCCACCATATTCTGTTGGCCAAAGCAAGTTACATGGGAAAGCCTAAAACCACTGAAGGAAGGACAGATACTCCAACCATACCAGTGGGGGTTAGATAACATAAAATCACGTGGCACAGGGCGTGGCTGTGTACTTCTAATAAGGGGAGGGCACTATGAGTTGAGAGCCGTAATTTGATCCAATGAAACTCCATCTATCCTCAGTAGTTCCTTCAAAATATGGAGTGGGGGGGGAGGTTGCACCTGGGTGGCTCAGTGGGTTAAAGCCTCTGCCTTCGGTTCAAGCCCTGATCCCAGGGTCCTAGGTTTGAGCCCCACATAAGGTTCTCTGCTCAGCAGGGAGCCTGCTTCCTCCTACCTCTCTGCCTACTTGTGATCTCTGTCTGTCAAATAAATAAAATCTTTAAGGGGCGCCTGGGTGGCTCAGTGGGTTAGGCCTCTGCCTTCGGCTCAGGTCATGGTCCCGGGGTTCTGGGATGGAGCCCCGCATGGGGCTCTCTGCTCAGCGGGGAGCCTGCTTCCCCCTCTCTCTCTGCCTGCATCTCTGCCTACTTGTGATCTCTGTCTGTCAAATAAATAAATAAAATCTTTAAAAATAAATAAATAAAATAAAATCTTAAAAAAAAAAACACATACACACACATCAGGGGGTTTGAGGTTGTTGGTCCTTGTTGCTTTATTTATTTATTTTTAATATTTTATTTATTTGAGAGAGAGAGAGAGAGAGTGCACACAAGCAGGGGAACAGCAGAGGGTGAGGGAGAAGCGAACTCCCAGCTGAGTCAGGGAGCCCCGTGTGGGACTTGATCCCAGAACCCTGGGATCATGACCTGAGCCAAAGGCAGACGCTTGACTGACTGAGCCACCCAGGCGTCCCAGTCCTTGTTACTTTAAAGTGGAGGGAAATACACTTTCTCTTCTGTCTACTCCTACTCCTGTGACAAGATTGTGATCCACTTTTCTGACACCTGGACCGCTCACTGGGTTGGCTCTACAGAGTGTTGGCAAGAGTAAGACCTCACTTGCTGGACAGCCCACTTCCCCAAACCAAATGTCCTCACGATTCTCATGCTCTAGAATAAGGCATGGGCACATTCTCCCAACACACTCTAATCTTTTCAAATTCTGATTCTGCTTTTTTCATTTTCCAGAAACCCTCTAAACCAGATTTGCCTTTCTCCCGGATGAAACAGGTCTTTAAAAAGATCCAGATGTTCCTGGCTCAGCGACACAGGATTCCGATTTAAGGAAGGAATTGGGGCAGGAACGGGGCAGAACTGCATACTTGACACATTTTTTCTTCGAAGCAGAGACGCTTGAATACAAAACCTTCGTATTTAGGGAGCAAGCCTTTCAGAGCAGATGAAGGAGAAAAATTCAGAAATCATCACTATTGGAAGTAGCATCCTTCAAATGTGGCTTCGATTTATTCTAAGAGATGGCATTCAAACCACCGCTGAGCACTTAACCCAATCCACTTAAAGGGAAGGAATCCAATGATTACTGTGACAGGCAGGAGCAGTTCACTGGGAAGCCAGCAGCTCCTGTTACTCATCCCGGAGACCAGGATCTGACACTGAAACATGAGCGGCAGAGCAGTTTCTCCCGGTGATGATAGGAAATGAGAGAGAAATCTGTGAGGACAGTCTTCAAGGCACCCGTGCTGTCTGGGGACTGTCAGTGCACAGCTGGACATTAATAAATTCACACCAGTAAAAAGAAATGAGAGGCACATTGTGTCTGATCTCAGGGCCGTGGGCAGTCCACTTCATATCAGAAGTCCATGGCCCTGCAGGAGGTCCTGGAGGCGTCAAATGCATAGACAGTAGAATGCTAGTTCTGGGGCGCTGGGGAGGGGTGGAGGGGGCTGGTGTTGCCTGGGGACAGAGTTCCAGCTGAGATGGATGAAAACGTTCTGGAGATGGGTAGTGGTGTTGGTGGTACAGCAGTGCCACTGTCCTGAAGGCCACCAAATTGTAAAACAAGATGGTAAGGATGTCATGTAGATTTCACAATAAAAATAAATTTCTTGGGGTGCTGAGTGGCTCAGTGGGTTAAGCCTCTGCCTTCGGCTCAGGTCATGATCTCAGGGTCCTGGGATCGAGCCCCATGTTGGGCTCTCTGCTCAGCAGGGAGCCTGCTTCCCCCTCTCTCTGCCTGCCTCCGCCTACCTGTGATCTCTGTCTGTCAAATAAATAAACTCTAAAAAAATTTTTTTTAATTTTAAAAATAAATAAATAAATAAATAAATAAATAAAAATAAATTTCTTAAGCCCGTGATGATTGGAAAATCTACCCAGCAGTTCATCTAAAGGCACTTTTCTGCACCTATATTATATTTCAGTGACAAGGTTTAAAATGGTGGAGGGGCACCTGGGTGGCTCAGTCTGTGAAGTGTCTGCCTTCAGCTGATGTCATGATGCCTGGGTCCTGGGATCGAGTCCCACATGGGGCTCCCTGCTCAGCGGGGAGTCAGCTTCTCCCTCTCCCCTGCTCCCCCCCCAGTCATGTTCTCTCTCAAATAAATAAATCTTTTTTTTTTTAAGTATGGGGAAATAAATGTGAAGATGAGAGACACAAAAAAGTCCTGTGAAGAAAGTGAAACCAGGAACAGGGACAGAAAATGCCAGGAGGAGGGAGGAGGGAGGACTCAGGAC
Source organism: Mellivora capensis (assembly GCA_004024625.1). Taxonomy (NCBI): domain Eukaryota; kingdom Metazoa; phylum Chordata; class Mammalia; order Carnivora; family Mustelidae; genus Mellivora; species Mellivora capensis. Next base: position 7,363 of record PISX010027626.1, on the reverse strand, counting down.
ACAGGGCTTGCTAGTCTAGGCTACAGATTGCACTCTCTCCTAAGAACATCATGGAGCAATTTTATACCTTTTTTTTTTTTTTTCTTTCAGGGACCGATTAATTTAAAATTCAAGTACTTAGCACAACGTGCCAAAGACTTACTGCTCAATGTATTTATTATATCAAAGAGGACACTGTTCATTCCAAGTAAATAGAAGCCTTCTTATTTATAATTGAAACTTCGTTTCAGCAAAATTCAAGGGCTTTTTGTTTTGATACTTTATTTATTTTGTTTTAGGATCTTTTTCATCTAGCATGGTTTTGCATGAAAGACAAATGCGATAAGTGTTCCTTAAAAGTCAAAGAAAAACATTTCTTTTATTTAAAGGATTTTATTTATTTATTTATTTGAGAGGGAGAGACCATGCAGAAGAAGGGGGAGGGGCAGAGGGAGAGGGCTAAGAAGACCCCCTCACTGAGCAGTGAGCCCAAGGTGGGGCTCAATCCCAGGACCCTGAGATCATGACCTGAACTGAAGGCAGATGCTTAATTGGCTGAGCCACCCAGGTGCCCCAAAGAAAAATATTTATATGTATATGTATAATGTATATACATATATGTTTACACATATATATACATGTATATGTATATGTATATGTGTGTGCGCAGTTGGGGGGGACAAGTTTCCTTAAAATAAAATTTAAGCAATTTTCTTAAAAACCCATGACAAGCCTGGGTGGCTCAGTGGGTTAAGTATCTGACTTAAGCTCAGGTGATGATCTCAGGGTCCTGGGATTGAGCTCCTCCCACCCCAGGGATGGCAGGATCCAAGGCTCCAAGGCTCCATGCTCAGTGAGGAGTCTGCTAGTCCCTCTCCCTCTGCCCCTCCCCCAGCTTGTGCTTTCTCTCTCTCTCTCAAATAAATAAATAAAATCTTTAAAAAAGAAAATCCATGACCATATACTGTTAAATTTTGGCTTTGACTTAAGGCTCAGCTAAAATCAGACCCAAGTCCTGACTCTGGGGACTAGAGAGGTAAGGAAAAAGTCTGGGGTGAGATCCCTAGGAAGCTAGCCTCAAACCCCAGTTTGGGGAAAGACAGCTCTCCTGACTGCTCTGCTCTGTCTTTCCCAGCTTCTCCTCTGTGTTTCTGCAGCTCACCCTTCTACCCCAACTACCACAATCCAGATGCTTCCCCTGAGTTCATGCTGTCTGGGGAAAAGAAAATGTCAAATGTCGGGACGCCTGGGTGGCTCAGTTGGTTGGACGACTGCTTTCGGCTCAGGTCATGATCCCGGAGACCTGGGATTGAGTCCCGCATCGGGCTTCCAGCTCCATGGGGAGTCTGCTTCTCCCTCTGACTTTCTCCTCGCTCATGCTGTCTCACTGCCTCTCTCTCAAATAAATAAATAAAATCTTAAAAAAAAAAAAAATGTCAAATGTCTTTCAGGCATCGATATTTTGCAAGACTGCTCCACAGTCATTAATTACTGCCTTTCCTTCTCAGGCTGCCAAGTGCCATCTAATACCTTCGATTTATCATTCTGTACAGTCCCCTGCTCCAGTGGGGGTAACACTCTCATCCACAGAACTGACAGCTGGAGTTAAAGCACTTGCCGGTTACCTACCAGCCTGTCGTTGAGGGCAAGAGAGTGAGCCAACTAGTGCTTTCGTGAGCCCAGATTTAACTTGTGAGGCTCCCGGCCCCTGGTTCGGCTGTTACCGCTACTTAACGACAGAAGAACAGACGCTGTAAAGGTAAAGACCCTTCTGATTCCTGGATGACATATCCTAGGTAATGTCTGCTTACCCACATCCTACCTTCAGGTTTGCAGGAATCTGTCCCATGTGTGGGATGATCTGGGAAGAAGAAGGAAAGGAGAAAGAGGGACACTGAAGATACTCATTTCATCAGTTACATTTCTAAAGGCAGAGAAGCCTCTGAGCGGGCTTGTGGGCTCCAGCTTCCGTAACACACAGATACTGCTCTCTTCATGGAAAGTGTAACACTGCCAGGAGCTGGAACAATGGCCCGCAAAGCTTCTACTCAGCCCTAAGACTCTGCTCACACGTCTCCCGCAGAGAGCTTCCCCTGATGCCCCAAGTCGGGGTCGGGTGTGTGCCCACCAATGCTGATCCCTTTTTATATCCACGTGTTCAGCTCTCAGGTCCCTGCACAGCCCCCACCTGACTACAAGCTCCCAGAGGGCAAAGGCTCTGTTGGCACGTGGCAGCCATTCCGTAAGTGTTTCTGGGACTGAACTGAATTTACGTCCTCTCTCTATTCCATCAACCAAGTAGAGTATAGTTCTTTTCGGTCAGCATTTAGAAAGTTTCCAGGGATGTTTCCAAACAAGTAAAGTTGTCCCTAGTAGGCCTCAAACCCTGTTACTGAACTCTTTCTAAAATGCCTCGAATATTTCCTTGATTTGGTAACAAAATACAGTGCTCGCTTCGGCATACTTAAAAAAATGTTAACAAAATACAGCAGACTTATGTAGCCTTTCCTTGACGTCCTGGGGGTATTCATTGGCTTGTGAGCTTGGCTGCTCTAAGGGAAAGATTTACCATGGCTTAAATGAGAAAGCTTGTTCTCCTGCCCAGGACAATACAGGACTCCACAGGATCGAGGTGAGGCTGTTCCCATCCCTTGCTGTTATCCCTGGGGGTTTCCCTTCTCACAACCCTGGCCCCTAAGACCACATCCCAGCCCTTGGAGAGGAAGAGGCAGAAGGCAGAGCTTGTGAGATCAGGCACATCTCACTTCTAGTCCAGGGCCCAAATTAAGCCACTTGGCCATGCTTAGCCATAAGAGAGATCCGGCAAGTGCAGCCCATGGGAAATTTGGGGGGTTCTAGCACTAAGAGAGAGAAGAGGATATTGAGCATCGGGGACAGCTTATAGCGCCCGCCACAGCTGTCTTTTATAAATTTTTATCATGGCTCTATTCTGAACCATGCAGAGCTGACTCCTAGCAAGGACCCGGCCTGCTCAAGGTTGTGGGTTCTTCTGGTATTATGAATATGCTTGCTCCTAGAGGCCCCACTGTTGTTGTTTTTTTTGTTTTTGGGGTTTTTTGTTTTGTTTTGTTTTGTTTTCAGCGTAACAGTATTCATTGTTTTTACACCACACCCAGTGCTCCATGCAATATGCGCCCTCCCTAATACCCACCACCAGGCTCCCCTAACCTCCCACTGTTAATGTGCAGAGAGCTGGAAAACCAACAAGCCAAGCTTTTTAGAATTACATGTTTTAATTTTTTTAAAGATTTTATTTTATTATTTGACAGAGAGAGACACAGTGAGAGAGGGAACACAGACAGGGGGAGTGAGAGAGGGAGAAGCAGGCTTCCCGCTGAGCAGGGAGCCTGAGGCGGGGCTTGATCCCAGGACCTTGGGATCATGACCCAAGCCAAAGGCAGAGGCTTAACGACTGAGCAAGCCACCCAGGCATTTTAAACACGCGCGTGTATGCACAAACACACACAAACACACACTCAGCGGGGAAGTCGGGAGAGGTGGTTGATAAGCTAGGCTTGGAAGCCAAGCTGCTTGGGTTGAAATTCCTGTTCTGTCACTCACTGGCTATATGTCCTCACCCACGTCACTTAACCTCTCTCAGTTTCTTCATCCATAAAATGGGAACAATAATAGCAATTTATCTCATTGGGTAGTGAGAATTAACTAATTATTCTATATAAGGCATGTAACCCGGCACATAGCAAGTGCCCCATAAGGGAAAGCTATTATTATTATTTTTTTAAATTTATTTATTTGTCAGAGAGAGAGAGAGAGAGCGAGCGAGCACAGGCAGACAGAGTGGCAGGCAGAGGCAGAGGGAGAAGCAGGCTCCCTGCCAAGCAAGGAGCCCGATGTGGGACTCGATCCCAGGACGCTGGGATCATGACCTGAGCCGAAGGCAGCCGCTTAACCAACTGAGCCACCCAGGCGTCCCGGGAAAGCTATTATTATTAATATGAAATAATTTACTGATTGCACAGGCCCTGAGTGAGGGTGGGAAAGACCCTCCTTTGAACTGAGCTTCTCGTGTTTTATGGCAGCTCTCCTCTCTGCTCAGGGGATCTTTTTCCTCACCCACGTGCTCTGGGCTGGGCCCCAGATGGCTAAAGCTGCTAGAAGCCAGAGGGCCAGAGCAGTGAGTATCAATGGAAATTGGAATCAATTTGAATTTTGATATGTTTTATCTCAGGCACATCCTGCATGCATTTTTTTAAAAGATTTTATTTATTTGACAGAGAGAGATCACAAGTAGGCAGAGAGGCAGGCAGAGAAAGAGACAGAGGAGGAAGCAGGCTCCCTGCCCAGCAGAGAGCCCGATGCGGGACTCGATCCCAGGACCTTGAAATCATGACCTGAGCTGAAGGCAGAGGCTTAACCCACTGAGCCACCCAGGCGCCCCCTGCATGCATTTTTAATAGCGTCTCAGAGACAATGGAGTGAGCCGATATCAAATGAAAATTGCCTTAATGTTAGGATTTCTAATCCTGTGTTTGGATTTCCATTCTCCTGACGTCCTCGCAGACAGACAGAGGCCCCATTTCAAGAAGGAATAATGGAAGTTTGTGTTCTAATTTATTCAGTACATTTTGCGGAAGGGCTTCTCATCCGAAGTCTCTAGATGAAAGCCAGAGTGACTAGCTCTCCACCCCTAAAAGCTCAAGTGACAAGGAGGGAGGCTCAGGGAAGTCAGATCCTCAGGCAAGTGAGTGGATTTGACTCCCAAGAACCACAAACATCCCATAATGCCTGCATCCCCCAAATCCCACAAAGGCTGAGGTCTGCCCAGATATCTTTGTGACAGGAGAAGCATGTGGGTGGGCAGCCTGGTTAAGATTCTCTCTCTCTCTCTCTCCCTCTGCCCCTCCCTCAAAAAAAAAAAAGGCAGAGTCTGTCCATCACAGCATAGTGCTGGTCTTTATGACTGAAATTGTGATTAGTCAGGGAATACCAAAACCCTAAAATTTTCCATTTTTACGTGTTCCATACTTTAATTTTGAATAGGAATCCATGTACAAAGATTGCAAAATCAAAAACTATAAAAAGGTATATAAGGCAGGCCTGGCTCCCACAGCTTCCTATGCAAGCAGGCCCTCCCTCCACCCCATCCCAGCAGAAGCCACAGTTTCTGCTTGTGAATGCCTTCCAGAGTCAGCCGAGCAAATATGAGTCTGTTTTCTGTCCATCCCTTTGTGCACAGCACTAGCATACATTCACACTATTCTCTTCACTGTTGGAGGTATTTTCATAGCATTACATACAGAATTTCTTTATCTTTTTTTTTTTTTTAAGATTTTATTTATTTGACAGAGAGAGATCACAAGTAGTCAGAGAGGCAGGCAGAGAGAGAGGAGGAAGCAGGCTCCCTGCTGAGCAGAGAGCCCGATGCGGGGCTCGATCCCAGGACCCTGGGATCATGACCTGGGCCGAAGGCAGAGGCTTTAACCCACCGAGCCACCCAGGCGCCCCTTTATCTTTTTTTTTTTTTTTTAAGCAAACTCTGCCCCCAATGTGGGGCTCGAACTCACAACCCGAGATCAAGAGTCACGTGTTCAGGACGCCTGGGTGGCTCAGCTGGTTAAGCATCTGCCTTCAGCTCAGGTCACGATCCCGGGGTCCTGGGATGGAGCCCCGCATTGGGTTCCTTGCTTAGTGCTCTCTCTCTCTCTCTCTCAATCTCTCTTTGTCTGACAAATAAATAAATAAAATCTTTAAAAAAAAAAAAAGGAGTCACGTGTTCTATCAACTGAGCCAGACCAGCGCCTTCAGAATTTCTTTCTTCCAGATTCCCTCAAGAAAAGAAAAAACACTGCGCAGGACCCCTGGCCTTGGTCAAGGCAGGTAAGAGAATAGCTATAATGTTAAAATGAAAACCACAGGCCCAAAATGGAGTCACTTAGGTTAAGGCTCCAAGTCAGTAAACCCAGACTTCATACCCAACCTAACTGCAGGCTCAACCCCTCAGAAATGTGACCACTCACCAGTATAACACAGGTATTTCCTGGACAACCCTAATAAATTTACTGATAGACCCCTTTAGTTCCCCTTAGGAGGGCAACCTTGCCTAAAACAATGGATCCTTTGCTGATAATTTCCTTTTTATTTTCTGCTCCCTCTCTACCTTTAAAAACATTTCCTTTTCTTGAGCCCTTCGGAGCTCTCCTCTACTTGCTAGATGAGTTGCTGTCCGACTTATGAATCGATTAATAAGGCCAATTAAATCTTTTGTTTTTAAGATTTTATTTATTTGACAGAGAGACACACAGAGAGAGGGAACACCAGCCAATCAAATCTTCCAAATTTCTGGGGCACCTGGGTGGCTCAGTGGGTTAAGCCTCTGCCTTCAGCTCAGGTCATGATCCAGGGTCCTGGGACCGAGCCCCACATCGGGCTCTCTGCTCAGCAGGAAGCCTGCTTCCCTCTCTCTCTCTGCCTGCCTCTCTGCCTACTTGTGATCTCTGCCTGTCAAATAAGTAAATAAAATCTTAAAAAAAAAAACTTCCAAATTTCTGCAGCTGAATGTTTGTTATGTTTGTTTTGTAACACCTTTCCCCCACTTCTAACCCCTCATAGCACCGGAGGATCTCAGGCCCACAACGGAAAGGTGGCTTCCCACCCAACACAACCTCATCATTCACAACCACACTTCAATGAAGGTTTCTTACAATACACATGTACTTCTTCTGAAATCAGAAAAAAGTTAACAAATACTACTCTTCACATACAAATCAGTAAGGGATGTTGCTCCATTAACATGTGGCCTACAAGCTCTGCGTCTATTTCCCCACTGTCTAAAATGAAGATCTCTAAATCCAGCCTATTTCGGATGCATTTCACAATCTGTTACAAATATCAGTAGACTTTACCCCCTAAACAGTTCAGCATGCATGTCAGCCTCTAGACTCAATATTGGTTCAGTGTGTGTTTTTTTTTAATTACACACAATGAAGTGTTTTGACACCAGTCTTGACGGACGCCTACAACACCTCAGTTAGCCAAGATCGTGATGATGCGCCATTTTCTATCTGCCAGTCAGGTAAAGCCTGCTCTTTTAGGAGCTGCAGCTGGGATGGTGAGAGAAAATCCCATCAGACTCAGCGTTAGTGATAAGTGGATACTTGATTTAGCTCAAACCAAAGATGCACTGTAGGAATAGAATGTTACAGAAAATGCTGCTTTCCAAAGCATCAAAAATGGTTCCATGTACCAGCTGGGAAGGAGAAGTGGGAGGCATTGAAAACTCACAGGATTAAAATCCAAACAGAAGCCATAGAGACCATAAACTCTAAAAAGGGTTTGACTTAAATAGTCTGGGTACTCAGTGGCTATCTGTCTCTACAATCACCCTTTCTCCTTTCTTAGCAGT
>PISX010027625.1:0-22822 GCA_004024625.1 Mellivora capensis | reverse complement strand
CAGTGGGTTAAGCCTCTGCCTTCGGCTCAGGTCATGATCTCAGGGTCCTGGGATCGAGCCTCTGCTCGGCAGGGAGCCTGCTTCCTCCTCTCTCTCTGCCTCTCTGCCTACTTGTGATCGCTGTCTGTCAAATAAATAAATAAAATCTTTTTTTTTATTTATTTATTTGTCAGAGAGAGAGAGAGAGAGAGCGAGCACAGGCAGACAGAGTGGCAGGCAGAGGCAGAGGGAGAAGCAGGCTCCCTGCTGAGCAAGGAGCCCGATGTGGGACTCGATCCCAGGACGCTGGGATCATGACCTGAGCCGAAGGCAGCCGCTTAACCAACTGAGCCACCCAGGCGTCCCAAATAAATAAAATCTTTAAAAAAAAAAAAAGGACATCAGTCTATCCAATTAGGGCCCTACCTTTAGGGCCCCATTTAACCTTAATTATTAAAGGCTCTACCTCCAAATATAGTCACACTGAGGCTTAGGGCTTCAACATATGAATATTGGGGGCACAATTTAGTCCCCCTAAAATTCAGGGATTCTGTAATATTTGGGGATGGGACAAAGTGGGAGAGCTGGAGATCGATTATGTGTGGGACAAGGTAGAGATGGGAAGGGTAAATTGAGGAAATCTGAGAGATTTGGAGAAGGAAACACCTTGGCCACCTATGGTGGGGCTAGGTTCGACAGGAAATCTAGCATGGCCCAGAAGTATTAGAAAGAAGCTGATGTTTATTTCTCAGTTTTCTAGGACAACTAATTGGAGATTTACAGACAGCTGATATCAAGCAAGCCCATAGATTGCTAGAGGAAAACAAACAAACACCTTTTCAAACATTTAAATTCAAAGTAAGATTCAAGTAACAGTTTGAAAATTTGGGTATTGATGAATAATGGTAATATATTATATCTACATAAGTATTTAGGTTTTATTCATTTTTACATACATTCTCATGTATTTTTTACAACAACCTGGCAGAGTAGGTTGATCAACATTCCCATATTTTAGATGAAACTGAAATTAGGGAAATGACATAGTCACCTAACTAGAACTGGTGTAACTGTGTCTTCTTAACATTCCCTTTCACTCTAATTTTTCTAGTTTGTTTTCAATTCACCATTCAATACTGAGAGAAACATTAAAAAACCAAGTCGAGGGGAAGGTTATAATGTGATACTATGAAAAGTGAACTTTCTAAATAAAAGCTACAAAGTAGAAAATCTCAGGTGCTTGGGTGGCTCGGTGGGTTAAGCAGTCAGGTTATGATCCTGGAGTCCTGGGTTTGAGTTCAGCATCAGGCTCTCTGCTCAGTGGGGAGTCTACTTCTCCCTCTGGCCCTCCCCCACCCTCGTGTTCTCATTCTCTCTCTCTCAAATAAATAAATAAAATCTCTTAAAAAAAGGAAACTCTCCACATGTCAAATGCATTTACTATTCTCTGACACGGCTTCAACAATATTGGTAGTACATGGAAATGGGAATCAATGGCCAATATTCCCAACAGTAACTGATCTTACCAACAGTGGGAACAGATGGAAAACTGTGCCACCACTTTTGAGAGAATTAAGAAATCACAGCTAAAAACAAAAAAGTAAGTTAATATTTGTTAGTCTAACATCCAGAACTGACAACCATTAATATATAATTACATGAGCCTTTGTGTTTTCCTTTTTTTTATTATTTTATTTTTTTCAGTAAACTCTATACCCAACCTGGGGCTCAAACTTACAACCCTAAGATCAAGAATCACATGCTTCACCAGCTGAGACTTTGTCTTTTCTAGTGGGAAAAAAAACAAAACAAAACAACCTTACAGACGAATGTTATCTAAGTCCTATTACCAGTCCCATTCTCCTTCCAGTTTCACCAATGGGAACCTATTATGAGATCAGAGAGAGAGAGAGAGAAGAGAGATTGGTATTGATTTTCTCTATAAAATTGCTTTGGGAAGGGGTGCCCGGGTGGCTCAGTCAGTTGAATGTCTGCCTTCAGCTCAGGTCATGATCTCAAGGTCCTGAGATCCAGCCCGCATCAGGCTCCCTGCTCACTGAGGAGGCTGCTTCTCCCTCTCCCTCTGCTGCTCTCCCCTGCTTGTGTTGTGCTCTCTTGCTCTCTCTCTGTCAAACAAATAAATCTTTTTTTAAAAATTGCTTTGGGCTGACTGAGTCCCTTGACTGAAGGGCAAGCTCATTTCAAATTGGCTCTGTCTCCAGCACGCTCTCCTTTTAAGTTCCAGTAACAGCTCCCAAGCTTTCTACATTTCATGGCTTGGAGAGTCTCGGGCATAACACTATCCTTATTTCCTCATACCTTTGTAAATGATCTCTTATTAAACAATACTCAAATTATTCTAAATTGAGAGTACATCTATTTCCTGCTTGTTCCCTGGCCAATTCAATTCTTCTTCTTTTTAGCTGATTCATTTCCCCTTTTCTTGGGTATTCCCAAAGTCATCATTTTTAGGTCATGTGATTATGAAATAAGAAGCATATAGGCAGCTTTGCAAAATGAAACAGGATACAACTGGCCCTATTAATCACTTGGCACAATCCAAATTTAACCTATCCAGAACTTAGATAAATTATATCATCGTGGAAGAAATAACCTCTTGGCTCAGGTGGGAAATGCTAAGAAGAAGTATAGCAACATTTTTCTCAGGAAAAAAGATGTCTTTTTCTAAATTCATCAGTTTTTGGAATCTCTCCCAAATAATTTGTTTTAAAAATTAATGAGAACAGGGGCACCTGGGTGGCTCAGTGGGTTAAAGCCTCTGCCTTTGGCTCAGGTCATGATCCCACGGTCCTGGGATCGAGCCGCACATCGGGCTCTCTGCTCAGCAGGGAGCCTGCTTCCCCCTCTCTCTGCCTGCCTCTCTGCCTACTGGTGATCTCTGTCAATTAAATAAATAAAATCTTAAAAAAACTTTTTTTTCTTTTTTTAAATTTATTTGTCAGAGACAGAGGGAGAGAGAGGAGTGAGCACAGGCAGAGTGGCAGGCAGAGGCAGAGGGAGAAGCAGGCTCCCTGCTGAGCCAGGAGCCCAACTTGAGACTTGATCCCAGGATGCCGGGATCAAGACCGGAGCCGAAGGCAGCCGCTTAACCAACTGAGCCACCCAGGTGTCCCAAATAAATAAAATCTTAAAAAAAAATTATGATAACAGGGGCATCTGGGTGGCTCAGTTGGTTAAGCGTCTGCCTTGGGCTCAGGTTGTGAGCTAAGGGTCCTGGTATGGAGACATGTGTCAGGCTCCCTGCTCAGTGGGGAGTTTGCTTCTCCCTCACCTTTGTCTCTCTCTCCCTGCTCCAGCTCACTCTCCGTCTCTCAAATAAATAAATAAAATCTTCTAAAAAAATAAAATTTAAGGGGCGCATGGGTGGTTTAGTCAGTTAAGTGTCTTGCCTTCGGCTCAGGTCATGATCCCAGCGTCCTGGGATTGAGCCCTGTATCAGGCTTCCTGCTGAAGGAAGCCTACTTCTCCCTCTCCCTCTGCCCCTCCCCTGTTTGTGTTCTCTCTCTCTCTCTGTCAAATAAATAAAAAAATAAAATTTTTAAAAAATTATGAGAACAACAACAACAAATTTATGAGAACCATCTCACAATCATTATAATGGCTACTACAAAATTTTTTTCAGAAAATAAGTGTTGGCAAGACTGGAGAAATTGGAACACTTGTGCACTGTTGGTGGTACTATAAAATGGTGCAACTTGCTATAGAAAAATAGTAGGGCAATTCCTTAAAAAAATTTAAAAAATGGAATTATCCTATAGCAATTCCACTCCTGGGTACATATACAAAAGAATTGAAAATAGGAATTTGTCGCCAGTTTTTCATTCTTCACCACAGTCAACGGGCAGAAGCAACTTAAGTGTCCACTGACAGAAGAATAAATACATATAATGGAATATTATTCACCCTTGATAAAGAAGGAGAATTGGCAATATGCTATTACATGGATGAACTCTGAGGACATTACATTAAGTGAAATAAGGCAGTCACAAAAATACAAATATTATATGATTCCATTTATATGAAGTACCTAGAATAGACAACTTCATACAGAGAGTAAAATGGCAGATGCCAAGGACTAGGGAAGGGGGGAATGAGGAGTTTGCTTAATGGATAGAGTTTCAGTTTTACAAGATTAGAAGACTTCTAGAAATAAATGGTAGCGAATGCACAACAATGTGAATATGTTTAATACCACTGAAATGTATACTTAAAAATGGTTAGGATGGGGGCACCTGGCTAGCTCAGTCAGTAGAGGGTGCTGCTTCTGATTTCTGGGATTGTGAGTTCGAGCCACACATTGGGTGTAGAGATCACTAAAAAAATAAAATCTTTTAAAAAATGGTTAGGACAGATTAAATAAAGGTATGGTTCAAAAAATAAGTTCAAAATTAATTTTTAATACATTTTTGGTGGTAGATACTTAGGGCTTTCTATCTATAGAGTCATTCCAAAAGTTACAAGGGGGCTTGTAATTTTTGGCAAAGCATGCTACCTTACTTATTTAAAAACAAAATGTGAAAGTTTATCTGTGTAAAACTCTTTAGCTGATATTTACTAAAGCTCCATCTAAAACTTAAAAAAAAAATAAGAGGCTAAATTTTATGTTATGTATAATTTGCCACAATTAATTTTAATTTTTTAAAAGATTGTTATTTATTTGACAAAGAGAGAGATCACAAGTAAGCAGAGAGGCAGGCAGAAAGAGAGGGGGAAGCAGGCTCCCCGCTGAGCAGGGAGCCCGATGTGGGGCTCGATCCCAGGACCCCGGGATCATGACCTGAGCCGAAGGCAGAGGCTTTAACCCACTGAGCCACCCAGGTGCCCTTCCCCTTTTTTACTTAAATTCTAGTTAATACTGGCTTCAGGAGTAGAATTTAGTGATTCATCACTTACATATAACACCTGGTGCTCCTTAATACCTGCACCCATTTACCACATGCCCCCACCTACCTCCCCTCCAGCAACCCTGTTTTTTCTTTATAGTTAAAAGTCTCATGGTTTGCTGCCCTCTATTTTCTCCCCCCCTTCCCTTATGTTCATCTGTTTTCTTTTTCTTTTTTAAAGATTTTATTTATTTATTTGAGAGAGACAGAGATAGTGAGAGACAGCAAGAGCGCAGGAGAGGGAGAAGCAGGCTCCCCACTGAGCAGGAAGCCTGATGTGGGGCTAGATCCCAGGGCCCTGGGATCATGATCTGAGCTGAAGACAGATGCTTAACTGACTGAGCCACCCAGGCAACCCTGTAATGTTTCTTAAATTGGAAATATGTGTGAAATCATGTGGTATCTGCCTTTCACTGACTGACTTATTTCACTTAGCACAATACACGTGAGCTCCATTCATGTCATTGCAAATGGCAAGATTGCATTCTCTTTACTGGTGAGTAATATTCCATTCCACATCTTCTTTATCCATTCATCAGTCAATGGACATTTGGTCTCTTTCCATAATTTGGCTATTGTTGATAATGCTGCTATAAACATGGGGGAGCATGTACCCCTTCAAATCAGCATTTTTGTATCCTTTGGATAAGTGCCAAGTAGTGCAATTGCTGGGTCATAGGATAGTTCTATTTTTAACTTTCTGAGGAACCTTCAAACAGTTTTTCACAGTGAATGCACCAGTTTGTGTTCCCGCTAACAGTGTTAAGAGGGTTCCCTTTTCTTCACATCCTCACCATCTGTTGTTTCCTGTGTTGTTAATGTCAGCCATTCTGACAGGTGTGAGGTGGTATCTCATCATGGTTTTGATTATATTTCCCTGGTGATGAATGATGTTGGGCATCTTTTAATGTGTCTGTTGGCCACCTGGATGTCTTCTCTATAAAAAATGTCTATTCGTGTCTTTTGCCCATCTCTTAACTGGATTATTATTATTTTTTTTGGGTGATGAGTTGATGAATCCTTTACAGATTTTGGATACTAACTCTTTATCAGATATTTTGTTTGCAAATATCTTCTCCATGTCATAGGCTGACTTTTAGTTTTGTTGGTTGTTTCCCTTGCTGTGCAGAACCTTTTTGTCTTGATGAAGTCCCAATAGTTCATTTTTGCTTTTGTTTCCCTTGTTTCTGGCATGCTGTGCAGTAAGAAGTTGTTAGGGCCGAGGTCAAAGAGGTTGCTGTCTGTGATCTCCTCTAGGATTTTTACTATTTCCTGTCTCACATTTAGGTCTTTCATCCATTTTGAATTTATTATTATTTTTAAAGATTTTATTTATTTAGCTGACAGAGAGAGAGCACAAGCAGGGGAGCAGCAAACAGAGAGAGAGAGAGAGAGAGAAGCAGGCTCCCCGCTGAGCAGCGAGTCCAAAGCAGGGCTCTATCCCAGGACCCTGGGTGCATGATCTGAGCTGAAGGCAGACACTTAACCAACTGAGCCACCCAGGCACCCTGAGAGAGATGATCTTAAGCAGGTTCTGTGCCCAGCAGGGAGCCCCATGTTGGGGATTGACCTCATGACCCTGAGGACATGACCTGAGTGGAAATCAAGAGTCAGATGTGGGGCACCTAGATGGCTCATTAAAAAAAAAGTAATAATAAATAAATAAACATACCCAAATAGAAACACTTCTATCCCCAGTAGAAGTATATTTATTCTCTAATTGTGTTCTTCCAATTATCGGGAGCTCTCACAGCCACGGAAAACAGATCATTTTGGCTCCTTGATGCCCACTTTGGTTTGCAACTCAAATTCTCTATGCTTTGCCACCTTTAATCTATAAGAAAAGTCCAATGGAATAGTCATCTTGGGGTACTTGGGTGGCTCAATGGGTTAAGCTTCTGCCTTGGGCTCAGGTCAAGATCTCAGGGTCCTGGGATCAAGCCCTGCCTCAGGCTCTCTGCTCAACGGGGAGCCTGCTTCCCCCTCTCTCTCTCTCTGCCTGCCTCTCTGCCTACTTGTGATCTCTCTCTCTCTCTGCCAAATAAATAAAATTAAAAAAAAAAGGAAAGAAATAGTCATCTTGTCTTGTTGTGTCAGAGTCAGTCCTATCCTGATACCATGAATAAAATGATTACACTTTTTTTTTTGAAGATTTCTAATTATTTATTTGACAGAAAGACACAACGAGAGAGGGAACACAAGCAGGGGGAGGGTGGGGAAGGGAGAAGCAGGCTTCCCGAAGAGCAGGGAGCCTGATGCAGGGCTTAATCCCAGGACCCTGGGATCATGACCTGAACGGAAGGCAGAGGCTTAACTGACTGAGTCACCCAGGTGCCCTGATTACACTTTGTTAATGAATGTGATTTTAGTGTCCGTGTTCTAACTTACTCTGCTTTTTCAGTACATGTCTTCTGGTCTTCTGGAAACATGAGAGGGTAAAAATGTTCTATTTTTTAAATCTAAAAATTATAGATACATGTAGAGGAAAATAATGGTTCTTTCATTCCTCATCCAGTTCCACATCACAAAGATGACAACTGTCCATCATGTGTTCAGAATATTTTCAAGAATAAACAAATCACTCTGTTTTTTATCACAAATGATATCATACTATTTATATTGTTTCATAGCTTCCTTTTCTCATTTTGTAATCTATTCTGTTTAATTATCCAAAAATATTCTATTCACAGGATATTTTGAGGCATCGGTAAAAACATAGTGAGGGCTTCAACAGTGGACTGTGGATTTTCACGTTTTTGTCTTGCCACTTCCTTATCCAATTAAAACTTTCTCACAAACCAAAGATTTGATATGTATAATATCTAAACATGGGCTAAGGTAAAACAAACTTAAAATCTGGCAAATTGCTTTTGAAGAGCTCCATAGGAAAACATACAAGTTAATGACCTTTACCGTATTTTGAATTTCTGTTGTCTTTCTTTTGGGTTCTTGAAATGAATTATTAGCACTAATTCCTGAAAAAATCCCTGACCAACAGAAGTCCTGTAGCCTCACGTAGCAATCTGGGGTTGATTGTTTCTTCTTGTAGGAACTTCTTTGTTCCATGTTCTTCCTTTTGCATTCCATTTGGAATGTTTTTTATATTTTACTACCTGACCTATACTCCCCTATGCAACTGGTATTTGGTTTAGGGTAAAGTCTGAGATTCTGCCACCCTTAGTAGAAATAACTTCTATGGGGCGCCTGGTTGGCTCAGTTAGTGGAGATTGCGATTCTTGATCTTGGAGTTGTGGGTTCAAGCCCCATGTTTCGTGTAGAAATTACTTAAAAATAAAACCTTAGAAAAAGAAAAAACTTCTATGATATTTCTGACATATAGTCACTCAGATTCTAAGTGCAAATGTCAGTATGTATTCTATGAACAAAATCTCAAGGACTAGAAGAGTAGTCCCAAGAACTTTATTGTAGAAAGATCTGCACTGTGTTCCTACTTCATCAGGATTAAAAGACTTACACAATCAGAGAGAGACAATTATCACATGATCTCACTGATATGAGGAATTTGAGAAATAAGACAGAGGATCATAAGGGAAGGGAGGGAAAAATGAAAGAAGATAAAACCACAGTGGGAGAGAAACCATAAGAGACTCTTAATCTCAGTAAACAAACTGAAGGTTGCTGGAGGGGAGGGGTGTGAGAAGGATAGGATGGCTGGGTGATGGACATTGAGGAGGGTATGTGCTATGTGGAGTGCTGTGAATTGTGTAAGACTGATGAATTACAGATCTGTACCACTGAAACAAATCATATATGTTAATGAAAAAAGATTAAGAGACTTATGAAACAGCTAGATGCATCATTCTGGATTAAATTCTGGTTTTGATAAACCAGCTGTAAACATTTGGAGATTGTTGAAATTTGTATATGGGTGTTAAATGAGATGAACAATTACTGAAATGAATAGGTCAAGATCATTAAATTGAAGTAGGTTATAAAGTAACAACTATACATTCTCATTTGGCAAAAATGCATATATCTATATATCTTACCAAAGAAAAATATCTCAAAGGAATATACAGTAAGATAATCTTTGATTGTGTTAGTATGTTTTTGTATTTTCTAATTTTCTACAATGCTCACAAACTGATTTTATAATACTAAAAGCTAATTTTTTGTTTGGAAATAAAAACTACAGTTTCTAGAAAAATAGAAATTTGAATTAAGCTCATTATAAAGATAGTATTTCAAACCAGCTAGAAAATGGGATTATACATATGGTATGTGACGCCTGCTAATCACCTGGGAAATAAAAAATAAGAATCCCTGCCACATATGTTATTGCAAAACCAAATCAAAATGAAGTAAAGATTTAAGTTTCAGAATGAAACCATAAAAAGTTTTTTATACAAATAGGCTAAATTGGGGCCCCTGGGTGGCTCAGTTAAGCACCTGCCTTCGGCTCAAGTCCTGATCCCAGGTCCACGTCAGGCTCCCTGCTCGGTGGGGAGTCTGCTTCTCCCTCTTCCTCTGCCCCTCCCCCCAACCATGCTCATGCTCTCTTTCTCTCAAATAAATGAAATCTTAAAAAAAAATAGGCTAAAATAATGTTATATTGTAAAAGCCTTTCCTAAAAACAAAATCCAAAACCAAAGCAGGAATATATATATATACATTTGACTACATAAAAAATGAAACCTTCTAGATGTATGATATATTAATTATATCCCAATGAGCTGTTGAAAATTTGGACCATATATCCAAAAGTACTCTAAAGTCAAAAGAACTGGGAAAAATATTTGCAGCACATAGGATAGTTGAAGGATTAAGTTCTTTATCTTATGTAGAGCTCACACAAATGAAGAAAGAAAAGATGAAGAACCCAAAAGAAATAGGGGCAAACAATATAAATAGGCAAGTTAGAGAAAAAAAAACCCAAACAATTCTGATGTTTGTTGTTGCTTTAAACCAAAAGTTTTGAGGCCATCTGATCTTTAGAATTGTTTCATGGTGCTTCTCTTTCCCAGAGCCTGTGATCCTTAGTTGGTCTTTTAATTGCCTGACATCTTTGCATTTTATAGTCTCGTTAGTTTAATTAATTGGAACCTGAGTTAAGGAGATACCCACGTGACTTCTGACCCCCATTAGAATATGTCGCTTCTGCCTGAGAGCTGTTTCATGTCACTGAACCCAGGCAATCTGCCTCACAAATGTGTGCCATTATTCACAGGAAAACTGAGAGAAATGGTGTGGCTGGTTCATTGCAAATTATTGAGAAAACTTGAGGCACCATATCTGACTGATATTGTTAGTAAAATTATCTTCATTTTTTAATAAAGATTTTATTTATTTATTTGACAGAGAGACACACAGCAGGAGAGGGAACACAAAGAGGGAACACAAACAGGGGGAGCGGGAGAGGGAGAAGCAGGCTTCCCGCTGAGCAGCAAGCCCTATGCAGGGCTGGATCCCAGGACCCTGGGATCATGACCTGAGCCAAAGGCAGATGCTTAACCAACTGAGCCACCCACGCGCCCTTGTAAAATTATCTTCAAAATAAAAGGCATCAACATTATCAGCCTTGGAGTGATTTTTTTACTTAATGTGCATATTCCATTTTCTTTAGTTAATACACACCTGTGGAGTGTCTAATGAGTAGAAAACTCTGTGGTTGGGCCCTACCATCAGGAAAATCATAGAGAAAGGACTTAGACTAAAAGCTTAATGGTTCAAGGACAGTTGCTAACTTGGCATCTTATATTCAGTTACTACCCTAATAATAATCTATAAATTTTGTAAAAGTTGCTATGGAACAGCTGATATTTCTATGATAAAATACGCCTTCAATCAAAACTAAGCATCTTCTATGGACCAGGCCCTGTCCTAGATGTTGCAGATTTAATAAGGAATAAGATATAGTCCCTACTCTCGAGAGAGATTGGTGGGAATGCAATTGAGGCACAGGGGTACAAGAGCACCTGGCTCCCGGGATCCCAAACAAATCAGGTGTAGCCATTCACCACTGACAAAATCCAAAGGCAGAGAAACAAGTGGCAGTGAGACAAGAAAGGAATTTATTTCAATGAGGCCAATACAGAGGACTAGTGGAAGACTGTCTCTAAAGTGTCGAAAATACTTCTGGGTTTATAGAAGGAAAATGTGGGATCAAAGGCCAGTAGGTACAAGCAGGTGAGCAGTAAAGGTCAGGTCATCATTGTCTTGGGCTCAGTCACGTGGTCTTGCTGTTTCAGGCAATCCTTATTGCCTGAGAGGATTTCAATTCCAATCATGAGATGCTTTGCCAGCAAGGTCTTTTGCCTGAGTTTAGAGATAAGCTAGAAAGAAGAACTCAGTCAATTAGAAAAGTATAGACTGAGGTAAAAATGGAGGTAGTAGAAGTCGTCTTTCAGGAACTTATAACTTGTAAGGCATTTCTATATGTATTTCCTTCCGTGATTCTTACAGAAGTTCTGTGAAGTAGTCATGAAGAGACAGAAGCTCAGAGTTCCAAGAATTGCCCACGGTTGACGATCAAGTAAATCCCAGAGTATTCAAACAGGTTTTCTGATGGCAGAAAATCTCATGATCTATATACAAAGATTAATATTTAGTATCTGAACTTGGAGAGAACCTGGAGATCTGACTTAAGTCTCTCTCTTTCTTTTCCTTTTTATAGTAGGCAAAAGGAAATTTTCATTCTTCACCCGTAGTGCATTGGTACTTAATATTTTGGAGAACTATTCATGTTCTGGCTGTTTACCTCTTGAGACCACTTAGGCAATAATCTTTAAAAGATCTTAAATGATAGCACAACAACTCCAAAGTGCTGTTGTTGGACTTTTTGTTTTTGTCATAAAACTAAGTAATTTCCAGTACAGTAATTTCTTACATTTTTCTTTTTCGTCTGCAACGTGTAGTGTAGTTACATGAATTTCACTTTCCCTTCGGCTGTTAAAGTCATATACAAAAATCTTTCATTAGGGACGCCTGGGTGGCTCAGTTGGTTAAGCGGCTGCCTTCGGCTTGGGTCATGATCCCAGCGTCCTGGGATCGAGTCCCACATCGGGCTCCTTGCTCGGCAGGGAGCCTGCTTCTCTGACTCTGCCTGTGCTTGCTTGCTCTCTCTCCCTCTCTCTCTGACCAATAAATAAATTAAAAAAAACATAATCAATAAAAAAAATTTAAAAAAAAAATCTTTCATTACACTGAGATTCTGTTGTGAACGAAGCTCGTCTTACTCACCTCTGCTCTTACTCTCTTTCCCAACTTGGTGAAATGCATCTGAGGTATGCGACAGATCCTCATTAAAACTTCAAGTTGAAAAGAGCAAGAAAAGAGAAACTGAGTCATGAAAATGTTTGGATGGATAACAACAACATTCTTCAGGGTTCATATTTCAGATAATTTAATCTCATATTTGCAATTAAAAAAATCAGCTGGGAGCCCTATGAACTTCTTTCAGTATTTAGTGAATGAAGGTAACATAAATTTCTTTGTGTAAATAAGAGCACTCTGGTTTGGGGTTTGTTTTGTTTTGGTCAGCATTTTCTTCTGTAATCAGCAGTCTGAAAAACAACTGAAGGGGAAAAAAGCTTTGACTGCAGAAGATGTAATCTGGAGGTTGAGCAAGTTGTAAACATTGACTCTGCTCTTACTGTCTGATGTTGGCCAACCTGAAAGAGGACGTCAGCTAGCTCCATTTTGACCGCAAACTCTTTAATTGATAAAGTTCATCTTTCCAGCTTATCTCCAAACTCAGGCAAAAGACCTTGCAGGCAAAGCATCCCTTACCCCCTCAAGCAGTAAGGACTGCCCCGAGCCAGCAATATCTCAACTGTGATTGACCCCAAGACAATGATGACCTGACCTTCACTGCCCACCTGCATGTACCCACTGACCTTTGTCCCACACTTTCCTTCTCTAAACCTGGAGGTATTTTTGGCACTTTAGGGACAGTCTTTGAGATTCTAGTAAATTCCCGTCTTGTTTCACTACTGCCTGTCTCTTTGCTTTGGATTTTTGTCAGTGGTGAGTGGCCGCACCTGGTCTATTTGGGATCCCAGAAGCCAGGTGCTCTTGCACCCCTGTGTCCCAGCTACAGTACCCAAAATTGTGTTCAATACCACAGACTGAGGAAAACATGAAATGTAGTATATATATAGCTTTCTTCTTCTTCTTTTTTTTTTTTTTAAGATTTTATTTATTTATTTGAGAGAGAGAGAGCATGAGAGGAGAGAGGTCAGCGGGAGAAGCAGACTCCCTGCCGAGCAGGGAGCCCGATGCGGGACTCGATCCCGGGACTCCAGGATCATGACCTGAGCCGAAGGCAGTCGCCCAACCAATTGAGCCACCCAGGCGCCCTATAGCTTTCTTCTTAAGCGTGAACAGAGAGTTTATTATAATGTATTCACTCAACAAACATTGGAGCATTCACATTGTAGAGTCTCGGGACACAGTAGCAAAAAACACACACAAGGTCTCTGACCTGAAAACCCATTTTGAAAATGTTAATCCAAATGTGTGCGGGTTGACTGAATCCCCATTTTGTATTATTGAACCCTAAGCAACCTTTTCTCTTTTACTAAATCTCCATGAAAAAGGACAATGTAAGAGCAGAAAACATGAATATCATATGATTCTAGTTGACTAAAGGGATTAGTATCCCTTTTCTTTCTTGGAAAGGGATCACTCTCTACTGCCTAGAAAAAAGGAATGCCAAGTACTACAGGTAAAAGCTATATACATGCAACATGAACCAGTTTGGTTTTTGTGCTTTTCCATTTCCAAGATGTGCCCTTAACTGCATTTTGGAAATATAAGTTCCTTCAACTGTTGTTCTTTTTTTTTTTCTTTTTTAAAATTTATTTATTCATGAGAGACAGAGAGAGGCAGAGGCAGGTTCCCCTACAGAGCAGGGATCCTGATGTGGGACTCGATCCCAGGATAGTGGGATCATGACCTGAGCCGAAGGTGGACGCCCAACCAACTGAGCCACCCAGGTGCCCTCAACTGTTATTTTTATCTTTTATACTTCTGTGTGACATCAAGCAGAGAGTTGGAAAACTTTGGGAAGGACCAGACAGTAAATATTTTAGGCTTCTCAGGCTATAGGGTCTCTGTCACAACTACTCAAGGCAGCTGTTAAAATGCAAAAGCAATCACAGATTCTACCTAAATGGATAAGTGGGGCTGTGTTCCAATAAAAATTTACTTATGGGGGCGCCTGGTTGGCTCAGTGGGTTAACTCTCTGCCTTTGGCTCAGGTGATGATCTCCAGGGAGCCTGCTTCCCCTCTCTCTCTGCCTGCCTCTCTGCCTACTTGTGATCTCTCTGTCAAATAAATAAATAAAATCTTTAAAAAAATTTATTTATGGACACTGAAATTTACATTTCACATAATTTTCACACATCACAAGACATTATTCTTATTTTTATTTTTTTCCCAACCATCTAAAAATGTAAAAACCATTCTTAGATTGTGGGCCATATAAAAGGTGAAATTTGGCCCATGAGTCATGGTTGGCCAAGCCTTCATAAGAAGGACTGTTTAAGCATGGAGGTTCCTCAAAAAGTTGAAAATAGAGCTATCCTATGACCCAGCAATTGCACTACTGGGTATTTACCCTAAAGATACAAACGTAGTGATCCGAAGGGGCACGTGCACCCAAATGTTTATAGCAGCAATGTCTACAATAGCCAAACTATGGAAAGAACCTAGATGTCCATCAACAGAGGAATGGATCAAGAAGATGTGGTATATATATACAATGGAATATGATGCAGCCATCAAAAGAAATGAAATCTTGCCATTTGCAACGACGTGGATGGAACTAGAGGGTATCATGCTTAGTGAAATAAGTCAATCGGAGAAAGACAACTATCATATGATCTCCCTGATATGAGGAAGTGGAGATGCAACATGGGGCATTAGGGGGTTAGGAAAAGAAGAAAAGAAACAAGATGGGATCGGGAGGGAGACAAACCATAAGTGACTTAATCTCACAAAACAAACTGAGGGTTGCTGGGGGGAGGGGGGTCGGGAGAGCGGGTTGGGGTTATGGACACTGGGGAGGGTATGTGCTATGGTTAGTGCTGTGAAGTGTGTAAACCTGGCGATTCACAGACATGTACCCCTGGGGATAAAAATACATTATATGTTCATTTAAAAAATTATATATATAAAAAAAGGACTGTTTAGTTCAGTTAATTAGGACCTGGTGATGCAGCCAGGTCTGTGGATTTAATCCTCACATGAATGATTACATCAGCTTTGCATTGGTGAAACTCTGTAATTTCAAGTTCCACCCTCAGTTCCGGACAGTGGCTGGAAGATGCGGGCCATTAGTTGTCACCAGTAGAAGCCAGTGAAAAATGCCACTTCCTCATGCTTTCATTTCTAGCAAAGCATTATTCACACTTTTTCTGTCACTTGAAAATTTCTGAATCCCACTTCCTCAAAGTAAGGTGACACAAATCGTTGTGTGTTCTCACCTTCTTATTAAGGCAGGAAAGGCAGAAATCTATCTGCTCACGTAGAAAAACTGACTCATAAGCATTTTGGATAATTTTCTGAGAAAGCGAAACAGCTATGTTGGGCATATTTAGTATTAATTTCGAACTTTGTATTGACCAGGATCATTTCATTCTGTGAATGAAGAAATTCCCTTAGGAATTCCCTAAGCCACTGCCTTAGGTTTGCTCTTGTATTGGGAAATAAGAAGAATATTTTTGCTTCCTGTTTAGGTCATTTCAAAGCACTTCTGTACGACGTAGAGCTCTGTTTACCTTAACTAAGCATTTCAGAGAGCTTTGTGCTATGTTCTTATGAAAAAGCATTAGTTTTCTTGACCTAGATTCCCTTGCCTCTTTCACATCTCTTAATTCTCTGCTTTTGAAATGGCTTTGTTTTTGAGGTGAATCCACTGGCCATGGGGCATCTGTAAAGTGTATAGAGCCTTTGGGGAAGATTTATAAACAAAGCCAATCTTTGTCAGTTATAATTGTAGATTGGCTTAAATTCTTCCAGTAGGAACAATTTCTTGATTACAATGTAAGTAGGTTCAAGGTTTTCCAGCAAAGCTTTGTCACATGAGCTTTTTCTTTAACTTGATGTTATTACATTGAGGTATGAAAGAGTGACCCCTGCTGGATTCTTTGTGTGATCAATCATACCAAAAAGTTTGTACAAAAGACCCATCCTGCTCAAGTCTGAACACCTGGAATCATGCTTGATACTCTTTTTCTTGTATCCCAGTCTCATCCAAGAATGCTGTCATGTCTACATTCAAAACGCATCCAAAATCGGATCCCTTCTTATTTCTTCGTACAGTGCCACAACCCTGACCCAAGCCCGAACCAGCTCTCTCCTGGATTACTGCAAAAGCTCTCCCTCCTTTTCCCTGCTCTGCTTCTTCCCTTGTCTTCTTTAGTCTACTCTTAACAAAGCAGCCAAAGCGGTCCAGTTAAAAACTCAAGTTAGATCACATCTGTTCTCTTTAAAACCCTCCAGTGGAAGGCCTGGGTGGCTCAGTTAATTGAGCTTTGAGTGTCTGCCGTTGGTTCAGGTCATCATCCCAGGGTCCTGGGATCGAGTCCCACATAAGGCTCTTTGCTCAACATAGCAGCTATTCTCTCTCTTTCTCTCTCTCTCTCTAACAAATAAATAAGTAAAATCTTTAAAAAAAAACCCTCCAATGATTTCTTCTCTATTTCAGCATAAAGCCAAAGGTCTTAAAATGGCTTACTTGAGCTTCCTCAGCCCCCACACCTCTCACCTCATCTCCTATTACTCTCTCCATTGCTTACTCATTACCAGCCACACTGACTGACCCCCTTTGCTTCCCTTGAAAGCTTTGTACTGCTCTTCCAGAGATAAGGTATTCCAAGCAGTGCATACTGCTTCAGGTCTGTGCTAAAAAATCACTTAACAAACACAAAGAATGGCTGAGATGAAAAAGACAGACACAAGGAAGTGTTAGCAGGGATGTGGAGGAGACTGAACCACCATACACTGCTGAGAGGAGTACAAATTGGTTCAATCACTGTTCATCATTAATTACTAAAGTTAAACACATGCCAACTCCAAAAACAAAACAAAACAAAACAACACAACACATGCCAACTCCGTGACTTAGCAATTCCAGTCCTAGGCAGATACCCAAGAGAAATGAATGCACACACTTAGAGACATATACAAGACTAGTCACAGCAACTTTCTTCATAATAGTCCCAAATTGGAAGTAATCCAACTATCGTCAAGAGCAGAAGGGATTGGATTCACATGGGTGGCTCAGTCATACAAGCAGCTGACTCTTGATTTTGGCTCAGGTCATGGTCTTGGGGTCTTGGGATCGAGCCCTGTGTTGGGCTGCACACCCAGTAGAGAGTCTGCTTCTCTCCCTCTGCCCCTCCTCATGCTCATGTACTCTTTCTCTCTAAAATAAATCTTTTAAAAAAGAGGAAAATGGGTAAATTGTAAATATAATCATGAAACAGAGTACTATATAGCAATGAAGGGGACAGCTCCCTTAACTTTAAACAGTATGGATTCATCTCACAGACATTCTGCTGAGTGGAAGAAGCCAGACACAAATACATACATACTTTAGGATTCCACTTTTTTTGAAGTTCAAGAATAGGTAAAATTCATCAACAGTGATAGAAGTCAGAACAGTAGCTTGCTCTTGGTGGGTGCTAACTGGGAAGGGGCACAGGGGAACCTTTTGCGATGTTGTAAATGTTCTATTTCCTTGTCCTGGGCAGTGGTTATATGAGTGTGTGTGTAAAAATTCACCAAGTTGTCCACAGCTGAATACATACCTTAGAGTATGTATGGTTATCTTGATAGTTAAAAAAGAAAAATAAAGCAAATTCACTTATCTAAAACAGCCTTTTTGGGGCACCTGGGTGGCTCAGTTTTAAGCGTTTGCCTTCAGCTCAGGTCATGGTCCCAGGGTCCTGGGATCAACCCCTGCATCGGGCTCCCAGCTCGTCGGGAAGCCTGCTTCTCCCTCTCCCATTCCCCCTGCCTGTGTTCCCTCTCTCACTGTGTCTCTCTCTGCCAAATAAATAAATAAAATCTTTTTTAAAAAAGCAAACAGCCTTTTCTACCTTTTCATCTCTTTTCCCTCTTACTCTTTTTTTATCCATAGCACATATCACCAGCTGACATGTTTTATATAATTAATATATTGGCTTATTTATTATCCCTCTCTCCCACCAGGATGCAAGTTCCATGAGAAGGAGGACTGGGTTTCATATCTTAGAGCTTAGAACAATGCTTGGCACATAGAAGATCTCAATAAAGATTTGTTAAATAAATGAATTGCTATATTGTAGTTTCAGCTCTGGATGTACTCACAAATCAATTTTTGTCTGGAATAGGAGATACTCTTTTTTCCCTATAATCAGCACTATGACTAATTTACAAAGTGCTTACAGATTGTGAAATGGGCTTGGGGACAATGATGTCAATCTTTGGGTTGAGTTGCAGGTTTTATTGACAAAGACATTAGTTGGTTGACTTCTGGGCCCAAAGCTAAGAAGGCAGAAGAGTGGGGGACATTGGTTCATATTTCTCACTCTCCCAAGATTCTTGAGTTGTTCAGTATTATTTTCTCAGAAGCCAGAAAAGGAAAATAGATAAGCCATTGTCTCCCTGAGCAAAATTGCCTATAGGCAAGATTTTTTTTAAAGGTTTTATTTATTTATCTGAGAGAGAGAAAGATAACAATTGAGGGAATACAAGCAGGGAGAGTGAGAGAGAGAGGGGCAGGCTTCCCACTGAGCAGGGAGCCCGATGTGGGGCTTGATCCCAGGACCCTGGGATCATGACCTGAGCCGAAGGCAGATGCTTAATGACTGAGCCACCCAGGCACCTATAGTCAAGATTTTAAAAAAAATTTTTTTTGAATTTTATTTATTTATTTGACAGACAGAGATCACAAGTAGGCAGAGAGGCAGGCAGAGAGAGAGGGAAGGAGGCTCCCTGCTGAGCGGAGAGCCCCATGCGGGGCTCGATCCCAGGACCCTGAAATCATGATCCGAGCCCAAGACAGAGGCTTAACCCACTGAGCCACCCAGGTGCCCCTATAGTCAAGATTTTTGACCCTGGAATCAGGTAGAAAAAATTAGTGAAGCAAAGCTTAAGAAATATGATATAATGAAAGGGGACAGGATGGAGGAGGTGGTGCCTCCAGACCTAGAATGGTGTTGTTGATTCGAAAGGTGAAATGCAGGGAGAGGATGAGGAACCTTTAACAAAAAGGTATTTGTGTTAGGGTAGAAGTGCAAGAATGTAGACATGAAAAATGAAATGGGTAGAGGATTTTGAGAAGTACAGGAGCACGAAAACAGTGATAAGTAAAAGTGTCAACTTTTCAACTATAAGCTTAATCATAAAGGTGGGACCTGGCATGGTTGGAAATAACATTTATCAAGTACTTACTACGTGTTTAGCATTTAACAGATTTTTCTCACTTAGTTCCTGCAACAGGTATTTAGGTAAGTGTTATTAGCTGTGTTATTTTATTAGGGGTCAGGCAAATGAGGTTCGAAGGGCTACAAAATTGGTTCACAGATGATGAGTGCAAGAGCTGGAATTCCTACCCAGGTCTGATTTCAAGGATAAGATCATCCTCTGAAGTAATAACACCCTCCTCTCCATGCCCACAGTTATTACTAATTTGTGCCATTCATCATCACTTTATTTTTTTTTAAAGATTTTATTTATTTATTTGACAGACAGAGATCACAAGTAGGCAGAGAGGCAGGCAGAGAGAGAGGAGGAAGCAGGCTCCTCGCGGAGCAGAGAGCCCGATGCGGGGCTCCATCCCGGACACTGAGATCATGACCCGAGCCGAAGGCAGAGGCTTAGCCCACTGAGCCACCCAGGCGTCCCTCATCATCACTTTACTATTTATTTGATCTCATCACTCCATTGCCTGTAGGTTGAGCTCCCTATGGCACGCAACACCCTTCACAATGTGACTCCCCACCTTCTTTCCTGTCTACTCCCTTCCCATTCTAAGCCATCCTTGGTGACAGAATAGTTTTTGTTGGAAGCTAGTTCTTTTTTTCTTTAAAAAATTTTTAAATTGGGGCGCATGGGTGGCTCAGTGAGTTAAAGCCTCTGCCTACGCCTCAGGTCATGATCCCAGAGTCCCGGGATCGAGCCCCGCTTCGGGCTCTCTGCTCAGGAGGGAGCCTGCTTCTCCCTTTCTCTCTCTCTGCCTGCCTCTCTGCCTATTTGTGATCTTTGTCAAATAAACAAATAAAATCTTAAAAATATTTTTTTAAAATTTATTTTTAATAAGATTTTATTTAGGGACATCTGAGTGGCTCAGTCAGTTAAGGTTCTGCCTTTGGCTCAAGTCATGATCCCAGGGTCCCAGAATCAAGTCCCACATCGGGACTTGCTTCTCCCTCTTCCCTTCCCCCTGTTTGTGCTTGCTCACACATGCACGCTCTCTCTCTCTGACAAATAAATAAATAGATAAAACAAAAAACAAATAAATAAAAGGCGTCCCAAGAGAGGAGTACACCATGTGAAGATAGAAACACATAGAGAAAAGAGAGCTGTGTGGCTGTGGAGGCAGAGATTGGAGTTATTTATCCGTAGTAGTCCCCCCTTATATCTTTGGGGGGGTATGTTCCAAGAACCCTTTGCATACCTGAAACCACAGTATTGAACCCTATAAGAATGATTTTTTTTCTGTGTAATACATACCTACAATAAAGTTTAATTTATAAATTAGGCAAGTAGGAGATTAGCCACAAAGGCTAATAATCATATAGAACAATTATAACAACATACTGAAATTAAAGTTATGTGAATGTGGTATCTCTCTCAAAATATCTTATGGTACTGTACTCACACTTCTTCTCGTGGTGATGTGAGACGATACCTCATTGACGTAATAAGATGAAGTGAGAGGACTGATGCAGGCATAACACGTAGTGCTGGGGGGCTATGGACCTTCCCAGGATCTGTCAGGAAGATCATCTGCTTCCCGAAGGCAGTTGACCGTGGGTAGCTAAAGCCACAGAAAGTGAAACCATGGATAAGGGGTCTCATACCACAGTATAAGCCAAGAAATACCGAGGATTGCCAGCAAACAACACAAGATAGAATAAAAAAGGAAGAATTTCAGAGGAATCAGGGCCCTGCTAACACCTTGGTTTTGAACTTCTTGTCTCCAGACTGTGAGGCAGTACATTTCTTATATTTTAAGCAATCCACTTTGTGGTAGTTTGTTATGGCAGCCCTAGGAAAGTAATACACTATTCTTGGGGAATAATTAATATGAATAAAAATATATGTTCAAGGATACTCATCGAATTATTTATTTATTTAATTTTATTTAAATTAACAAATAGTGTATTCTTAGTTTCAGAGGTAGAGTTCAGTGATTCATCAGTTGCATATAACAAGTACTCAGGGACACCTGGGTGGCTCGGTCCGTGAAGCATCTGCCTTTGGCACAGGGCATGATCCTGGGGTCCTGGGTTCGAGCCCCACATTGGGCTCCCTGCTCAGTGGGAAACCTGCTTCTCTCTCTCCCACTCCCCCTGCTTGTATTCCCTCTCTCACTGTCTCTCTCTGTCAAACAAATAAACTCTTAAAAAAAACCCAACCAAACAGTACTCATTATATCACCTCCCCTCTTTAATGTCCATCACCCCGTTACCCCAACTCCCACCCGCCCCCTTGAATTATTTATAATTATGAAATTTAGAAGTCACCAGAATGTTTAAGCAATAGTGGGAATCATTAAATGAAATATATTTATAAGGTGCCAATAAAAATCATATTTTTGAAAATCCAGGTAAATGTTTCACGATATAATAGTGAGAAAAAGCAGGAAATAACACTGTATATGCCATGTCATTCAAATTTCATATTAAAAATCATAAATCATTACATATTTATAGAAAAAATGGTAGTAAACACTATTTATTTTAAGATTTTACTTATTTATTTGCCAGAGAGAGAGAGCACAAGCACAAGCAGGGGGAGCCACCGAGGCAGAGGGAGAAGCAGGCTGAGCAGGGAGACCAATGCAGGACTTGAACCCAGGATCATGACCTGAGCCAAAGGCAGATGCTTAACTGAGTGAGCCACCCAGGTGCCCTTTGTGGTAAATACTTTAAAGGGCTAATAGTGGTTAGATTTTTTTTTTCCTATAATTTTCTACAGTTATAGCAAAGTATAGATGTTAGAAACATCAGAAGGAGACAATATATATAAATCTGATGGTCTTGAAGATAAAGATACAAAGACAAAAAAAAAGAAATTATATGTATCCAATTTATACTATTCATTTCTCCATACAGCTGGGACTTGTTTTACCCTGGAAATACGGACTATTAGCACAGAAGGTGGCAAAGACTTTCAGGCCCAAGCCTTTGTTTCGTAATGCAAAACCAAAGGTAGAGGCTATGAATTGACTTATATATTTATTTCCTTTATAGCCTATGCAGCCTAAGAGAAAGCACTTAGAAGATTCTAATGAGAACCAGAGGGTATATGTTCTCAGCTGAAATGCTGTTATATTTTGGGATTACCCAAGTGCCCAGCAATAAATGAAAACTCACAGGCCTATGGGAAAGACAAGAAGAGCCAAATGGGGACATTTACAGGAGGGGAATGGGATGCCAAAGTTGCAAGGGCTGTGGGCACTCGCAGGGAAGCAAGGCCTAAGCCAACATCATGCAGCTGAAGGCTCTGCATAATTGCCAGAAATATAAGGTACATTCCTTCACTGCAAATTCTCTGAGGAGTCCAGAAAAGACCTCGAATAGCCAAAGGAATATTGAAAAAGAAAGCCAAAGTTGGTGGCATCACGATTCCGGACTTCAAGCTCTATTACAAAGCTGTCATCATCAAGACAGTATGGTACTGGCACAAAACAGACACATAGATCAATGGAACAGAATAGAGAGCCCAGAAATAGACCCTCAACTCTATGGTCAACTAATCT